>JAQFZO010001715.1:0-14612 GCA_034695885.1 Geophilus flavus
CAGCATCACCATTGGCCATATCTCGTTTTAGTGCAATCCATGTGTTTAGAAATTTAGTTTTGCATTTTGCCGCACTCAATCAGCACGCAAACGGTAAATTCTAAAATTACGAAATACCCAAACTGTCTAGTGTAATTTATTTTTCATTTTTCATTTTTCATCCCCCTGTCTTTCAATTTCCGTAATACCTATCCGACATTGTCGTTTATCCGAACACTATCAACCTCCTTTTTTGTCGAGTAATCAATCCTGGTCCTACTGTACAAATATCGATAAAAATAAAAAGTTCATGATTCATTGATACACATTTATCGATTTTAATTAGGGCATCCAATATTGGCACAAATTCGATATTTGGATATTGTATTGTGTTTAAAATACTATTTCGATATTTTGATAATATTTGAATGACATTTTTGTATTAGAATTTTAAACAGCATTTTTTAATATCAAAATATCGAATTTGGCCGATATTGGATGCCAGGTAATGATAGAGCGGGAAAAATTGAAACAACAAATGTGCGATTCCCGCGAATTTTGAGGTCCCAGCATCAGTGGGAGTCCCGAACTAATCACTCGGGTACTTAAATCGGTGTAAGCAAGCACTCTAGATGCAGGAAACAAAAAGAAATAGGAAAGCTCCGCCCGATCGGGATTTTAGGAAATGCACTAATGTGTTGCCGACGAGCCAACCGGGCTGCGAAAACGTGCGCTTTGTGTGCAGATGGAGAGTGAGCGAAAGTACACAAAGTCTGTCGAGGAAATGCTAACACCATCAACGAAATGGCGCTATTAATTATCAGATGGTGGCATTTAATGAGAAACGAGAGAGAAAGAGAGAGAGTGAAAGAGTGAGTGAGAGTTTGTGTATGTTTAGTCGAACAACGCCGGTGTAAACCCTTTGGTTTGTTTAGGGGTTTAGGGTTTGTAAAAACAAAGTCGTTAAAGGAAGAATTGCGAAATTCGATCACTTCGTATTACCGAATCAATAATGTCGAGGGTTGTACCGGATCAAAATTGTCTTAAGATGTTAGAGAGAAGGGGAACTGCCGATGCCGAGCGAGAGTTGATGGTCGATTGATTCCGACATCATCTCGAGTGCTTCTTAATGAAAAATACCAGCAAAAAGGAACACAGTTCGTAAATATCCACTAAATCCACATGTAATAACGGTTTGAATCGATGAAAAATTCTTTTGAAAAAATTTTTTAATTTTTATTTTATATATGGAAAAGTTTTTTTTCATTTTTTTTTTGAAGTTTGATAAAATAGAAAAGTTTTTTTCCGGGTCTGGTGAAGAAGTTCTTTTTATGGGGAGGAATAATTATGAAGGTAATTCATTTTGAGCCATCGTTAAGTAGAATTTTTTTTTTTTTTGGTGTGTGTGTGCTGGAGAGAAAAAGTGAGAGGAGTCAAAAGCTGATCGGTTGAAAGTGTGGAGCGTTTGCTCATTTCGTGGATGATGGAGGGGCTGAAGTAATGTCGCCGCCTGGTCTCTCGGTGAATATCAGGAGCGTGTAATGACTCGGTGCCCTCGGCACTCACCACTCGCACACACTTGGCCCCGGTGATTCTCTGGGGGAAAATATTTCTTCATATCACAAAGAAAGTCCTATTTCTACACTTGCTGCTTACACTCAACTCATTACTAGATAAATAAAACAACTATTTGGTCTTGTTTTTCGAGTTTTTATCTTTTTAAAGGATGTCTTTCTTTTTTACTGTTAAATTGCAATGAATCTAGCGAATTCGGCCATATTGGGAAGAGTGAGGACGATAGGCATATGCTGGAACAAAGCCCTGGGCGGTTGGGGACTTTTGATTTAGGATAGGGCCGGTATTTTCTTACTTATGGTATTTTGGTTAATGTTAGAAATAATTTAGTCACCACCAGAGTGCGCTGCTAAAGATACCATCTCCCCTGTAAAGATTCCCTACTACATGTAACCCCTGTATATTGAAATAAAGTAGTAACCATATTGAATACGTACCTAAAACTAACAGGACAGGTCAAAATTCGTAATGGTGTAGTTTTAATGAACATTTTACAAGTATTTTTGAATCATCCTGATCTTATTGTGACAGAGTAAAGCAATGTTGTAGTTTTCCTAGATTATAAAACATCTGGTTATCTTCTTTCCATTTTTTCCTTAGTTTATCCCAATTTTATTTATAGTCCCTTTTGTTCACCCAGACATCGCTTTGTTCCATACCTAATATTGTCCAGATGCAGGGGCTTGAGCTGGTCATCTTAACACACTTCTTACCCAACCTCCCAACCAACAACACACCTCCTGCAATACACACAACCTAGCACCAACCAAAAAACCCAAGAACATCTATCCCAGTAGATCCCATCCTATACTTTCCTGCTAACCATCAAGAATAAAACCAGAGTTCACCTTCAACCAGCAAGCCTCGTGATTTTATAAACATACACGATATAACGAACTGTTGATTTAAGGATAAGCTTATAAGGAATGGTTCCTGCGAGTGTGTTGCCTTACAGAAAATGAGAAAAGTATAGATCAAGTTGAATCAGTATTTGATTCAAGCAGATCTTCTGGGAGGATTAAATAAGTCTCATCAGATCCAAAAGGTTCCACCTACAAACAGATCTGACTGTTGTTGTTAATTTTAAATCCAATTCAATTAAATCAACTAGATCAAACCAATTTCAGATCTGATCTGGATATTTTCAGATTTGATTTGATGTAATTTTTCGTAAGGGTTATAGTTATAACGAGAATCGATACTTCGACTTGTATTTCAAAGGGTCACAATTTTGGGGCCCCAGAATGTTTATTCTATGAAACTTAGGGACGCCATTTTCAGTTTTTTGGGCCTTGTTTTATGTGTCCTTGGAAATAATATGCCAAGAATGTTTGTTGTGATGCTTGGGGCCCTTTACAGATGAGGATTACGACCGGGCCTATGGACCCATCTCTTAAAACAGCCCTGATTCTGATTTAAGCCACACTTTGTATTAAATTTTGAAAAACTGAAGAACGAAAAAAAAATTCTAACTTTACAAATAAAAAACCCGAAATAAATTGAGCCAATAACATTAACCAATTTTCTGCTTTGAACAAATAACGTAAAAAATAGCCTGGTCGCAGGTGTTGTTGATTTGTTTATATTACCACGGATATTATAAACTTAAGATTATCGTTCCAGCTTAAAAAACAAACCAAATTTATAGTTGCACAAAATTGAAGTGTTCAACAAAATTAAATCCAACATCCCTCCTTCCCTTCCTCCCACTCTTCACCAGTGTACTATACATACCGTACTGTACATTCACAACCACACGCCGTAAACATCACGATCATACTTTAAAAAAAAATAAAATATGGAAACTTTCTTCCCAAACATTAAGATCATGTAGACTCGAAAGTTACTCGGAAGTTGTTGGCTTGTCGCGAACCATTTTTTTTTCTAGCAGCCTTTTCTAAGGACTGCAATTTATTGGTCGATGCCATTCCCACGAGAAATCTGAAAAGGGGTATAAGGGGGAAAAGATGAGGAAGCGGAGAGAGAGAAAAGATAGGATAGAAACGCTTTATCATCATCATTTGCTGAGCTCGCACACTCGGTATCTCGACATTCGCACTTGCTAATTGCTCTCTAAGACGTTTCGATTTCCCCTTTAACCTCACCACGCCGCCACTTGTATTTTTTTCGACATTAGCCAATTTTTAAACAAACATTTTCATAGGATTTTACTAGCCACGGGATCGATCAAAGGTTGCCAACGGCTCGTTGGTCAGTGAACAGGAAGAATGGGCATCGCTTTCGCTACTCATGCTGCTGGGTCATGGGATACACTGAATGTTGTATATAGAAAGAGAGAGAGGGAGAGAGAGACGAAAAGAGAGCCGATGACCTTCGTGGCCGCCTGATCGTCACTCACAGATGCGGGGGAGAATATTTGCCGGTAGGGCGCGCACGATTTTTACCCATAACCCATAGAAAAGGGATGAAGATGTCCCCGGGAAAGGAGGAGGAGGAGGAGGAAGTAAAAAAAAATGATGGTTGGGTGAAATGATGAAAAATTCTCTTGTATTATAAAGGATGTTTTAAAAATAATTTGGCGTACGATATTGGTTTTAGCTGTGTTCGTATGCAGAAGGCATCGTCTCGTGCGCTCTCGGGCTATGTTCAAATTTATGCGTCCGCAGGAATGCGGTTGATTAATATTAATGATGAACGAGAAGTAAATACACTCGTCACCTTAACGCCCGTGAATCAGTATTGCAGCTGGGCCGTTCCCAAGAGGACATTGTGCTTGCCTTTGGCACAGGGTACGTTTGCAAGTGACCGAGTGTGAACAACGATTGAATTGTTGCTTAATTCCATTAGCCCTAGTGCAGAGTTGGGTACAGGTCAAGTGAATGAATGGCAGGAGGAAGAGAGAGAGAGAGAGAGACAGGGGTAGAGTAAGAAAGGGAAATGAAATGAAATGAAATGAAATGGGAATAAGAAATTGGGTTTTCAATGAATTTGGTTGGTTTTGTGATGAGAAACAAATTTTGTTCGGGGTTTCAGTGTCATAAAAAGGCAGTAATAGTAATGTGAATTGCGTTGGATGGTAGAGGGTGGGAAATTAGATGGTGGAATTGGGTTTGGGTGGGTAGATGGGTGGGAGGGAGGGAGGTTAGGGTTGGTTGGTATCGATTTCGCATTGATTTTTTTTTTTTGGTGTGGAATGTTGGGGTTTTTTGCTAGTTTTGTTTTGATGGGTGAATTTTTGCGGTTTTTGTTTGGGGTGTTGGTTGTTTATGATTGTGGGGTTGTTGTTTTGATGCGATTTTATTGATATTTTACTTGGTTGGAATTTCAAATTTTGTAGATTTTTCAAAGTTAAATTAAATTAAAGACTTTCTTGGTTGAAATATACAAGGAAAATTGTATTTAAAATATTAATTCTTTCAGATTTGACTGTAAAAATTTCGAAGAATTAAAACAAAATGTTAAAAATCCTAAAAATCTCTAAAAATCTTGCCAAGATTTCAAATTTTTCGTGTTTTTTCCTGTTTAGCTTTGATTTCCTAGATTTGAGTCTAAAATGATCGAAGGATTAAAAAATATATGTCAAAATTTAAAATTTAAATCTTTGCAAAGATTTTCAGTTTTTTTTTCTATTTATGATTCTCAGATTTAACACTTCAAAAAAAAAAAAACTTTTAAAAAATTTGTCAAAAATTGATTCTTCCCATTTAAAAAAATACATACTCAACTTTTCAAGACCCGAAACCCGAAAAAATCACTGAACAAACACAAAAATTCGACTCTTTATTCAGAAACATCAAACAAAACTCAACATCCATCCAACCCATTACTCCTTAAAACATCCATTTCAACTCACAATTTTCCTCAGTGGGCATTACTATTCAATCCCCTCTTTATTACCCCAAACCATAAAACAGTAATCCCATTCTCATGCAACTTATTCAATATTCAAACTGCCTTTAACCCAACTACTAAATCATTTAACTTTCACTACCGTACACACAACACACTATCCTTCATCGATCCAGAATCTAAAATCAAAACACACCCCCATCCCCCACCCCTCCCCAACCCCCACCCCAAAAAAAGGGCATAAAACCCAGCCAAAGTGAATAGCAGTGTTTGCCTAGTCGGTGGGATAAAAGCGTCTTGTTTGACGTGTCACATCCACGATAGGTTTGTCAACAGTTGCTTGGCAAGAGGCGTTCGCGGCCAGCCACGACAACCACCGCAACTGCCTTTCACTTAAAGGTAAAGACGGGCGAAAAGGAAAGAGAGAGCGAGAGTGTAAGAGAGGAGAAATGCGATGTGAGAATGTGTTTACCATTTGGATTTTACCTCTCGAAGCGAACGATTAAAGTGAGAAGCCAAAATGGCACCGCCAAATGGTCGAGTCCGAGTTACCTTGGTAAATGAGGTGCTTGATGCAAACACTCCTTTACCACCACATTGGATTTTCAGCATTGCGGCGAGAGGAGCCGAGGTAATGAGATTTCACCCACTGACTGTCTGTCGGTCGCATGGAAAAAAGAAGAGAGGAAGAGTAGAATAGAAAAAAAATGGGTTCTATCAGCATCGTTTCATCCTTTTGCAATCACGGGACACTATACTTTTATGAAGAGCCGCCTTCCAGCTCGTTTACTGGTAACGGGATCTTAGAAAATGATGGATTACCGCTCATTAAATGAGAAAAGGGAATACAATACGTGTCACTGATACAGAAAAAAAATTGTATGGCATGTTAAAAAAAATAATGGATTTTTTTTTGGTGGGAGGTGTGTGTGGGGGATTTGTGTAATTGACATCACTAATAGGAAGATGGATGAAATTGGTAATTTTAATCTAAGGTTCAAAGTTAATGATTTTGGTTGGGCTTAAATGAGTTTTTATTGATTTTTTGTTTTTATATTTTTTTTAAATAAAGAAATTTGTTTTTGATGAAGTTTGTTGGGGTTTTTGTAGTTTGTAGGGAATGAATGAATGAAGTTTGGGAAAGTTGTTAGGAGTGCTGGGAATTACGGATCATTCGTATTTAAGTTGGGCGTTTGGTTTGGTTTAGGAGGGGGAAAGAAAAGAAAGTGGAAAAAAGTGATTGGATTTAACGACGCGCCGACACCGCACTGCAGAAGTCAGTCGCGACTCGCAAACGATGAGACAAATACAGGGTTAACCGAGTGAATACCTCGACGAAAGTAAACGTGTTCTTTTGCAAATAGAGTCGAGTCCCGTCGAGAGGATGGTGCGAGATTGAAGGAGATGAATCAATATTGGTGATTCAATTCTAATTTAAAAACGTACCATAGCGAAACTCTCTACGCCGAGATTAACTATTTGATTGCACAGACATCACAATTCAGTGACCTATGAAGTGAGGAGATGTTATTATTGTTACGTATGTCAACAATGAGTTAACAATCAAAATGTTTTGCTAAGATAGGATGATACATGCTCGTTGATTGCGCCGGGCAATGTAATGAAATGTAGCGAAATAAAACCAAAACTACGTTTTATCTTTTCATGTAAACTCCCTTTTCTCTTCCCCGGTGAAGTATAAAATTTAACAATTCCTATGGACGCAAAAATACTTAAAATTTACACAGTAGTTGTAATAATTGTATAATATTTAAGGTCCCCAGTGGTGCTATGGCATACGGGACTTGTCACAAAATCTTAAATACACAGAATCCTATAAATTTAACAAAGTCAAATGTTTCTATTGCAAAGGGACAACCTAGTCGATGCTAAATGGTAGAAAGAACCACAGACACAACTAAAATGGGGAAAAAAAATAAAAACCATAAAACTAAAAATTCAAAGCCGAAAGAATGACCCAAAAACCCAAATCAGTAATAGTGACAAAGAAAAGGCACCGCTCGTTCCCTACAAATTGGGGAACCACATAGAGGGAGGGTGAAATATAAGCAAACCATTAAACTACAGAATCCAAAATGTTGAGTCAAATGCCTCTGCTACCGCTAGGGGCCTTAAACTGTATAATACTACAACTACATTGCGAAAAATAATACGTAGAAATTGGTGTAAAATGTTATCCCTATTTTAGGTGTGAAATAACACTATTTAGGCAACGTTTGCACCATTATAAGTGCAAATATAAACTTCAAACTTCAAAAGAGCTTCTAAACACAGTATCAGGTGTAAGAAACAATTTCCAACTCCTTTCAGGTGTAAATTATTCATTTACACCTTAATTTACATATTTAAACCTAAAAGTAAGTTCATACAGACAAAAGTTTTTACAGTGTACTAATACTACGTACTCATCTCCAGTGGTAAAGCAATTTTTCTCTCTTGAATTTCACCTTTTAGTGTGATTTCAGTATCTATCAGTGAAAACTGAGGACTGTTGACACAAAAAGTATAAAAAAAAGAGATGAAAAATGATGCGTTAAAATTGATGATTGTAAATCAATCGATACTTTTCAACATTTCCGAATGGATTGTAAAAGGGAATCGAGTGTCGAGCTGAATTATTAGACGCACGGTGTCGCGTGGAATAATTTCGATTTACCCCGAGGCGTGTCGGGGTGGGTTTGGCTGGGATGGAAGATGATAACCAGTCATCCATCATCAAGACTTCAATGACACGAGTTTATCTCCTTTGCCAAACGACACGAAACTTTTTCTTTCCTTCTCTCCCACACACATTCTCATTCTCTTTCTCCTTTTCTCCTGCTTAAGAAAACAAGCCGCAAATATCGAACAGTCGAACAACAGAAATCGTCCAACTCGAGCATATTTCCCTTTACACTTTAGCGAAAGAAAGCAAAAGAAAAGCGAAACTGATACAATTCCACAAATATCCGAGAATGAATGGGGAATTGAATGAAGTTTATGAATTCGTGTCGCAGTCGAAGTCAATTGTGGCAGTTTTATCCATAGAAACTGATTTATGTTTGAGCGCGTACAAATAATTCTCAGTTAACGAAACGTGATAGATATTGACAGGAGAAACGTGCATTTCGATCCGGCAACGATGACAGGCAACGAAAGAGGAGACGACGCGCGTTTCCGCCCCCCTGGACTTCGTTTTAACGAGATGGGACAATTGGGGATCGCGTTCATGCGTGAAACCAAGTCGAGTGAACATTCCGCCAGACATGTAAATAATTTAAATTGACGTCTACCATGTGAACAAATCTCGTTAATATTTTCCCTTGCTATAAATCCGCATTTTATTTTTAAATTTTTTTTTTAGAAATTGGATGGAGGAAAATATAAAATTTTTTTGGTTTTGTTTATTAGGTTTTCAAATATTGAAGTTTTATGGGTCAATAGCTGAAAGGGAGATTCGAATGAATTTATTGGTTAAAGGAAAAATTGTTGGAGGAATGGTAATTGGGTTAAGGTGGGGTAAATATTAAAGTTTTGATTAAAATATACGGTAGAATCTTGTCATTGCAATTATAACGCGACAGGGTAATTGTATTAAATGTGTTAGGTGATTAGTGATGCGTCGGGAGATATTTATCAGAGCGTAAAAAGCAGTTAAAAGTTTTGGGGTTTGTTTGGAATTGTTTTATATTTTGAAATTTAAAAATTGAATTATTTCATTAAGACGGCGATTAAAATGTAGTTTTAGCATCAAATGGTGAAAAAATTTAATTATGGTGCTGGGAATTAATCTAGGGTGATGATGTGGTGTAAATTCAAATGTCTTGCACATAAAAATCGAGTGATAAATTCTGAAAGTGGTTTTTGTTTTGTTTCTTGGTTATATAGAAGATGGCTGTTTCGTTGATGTAATTTTGATGAGATGGATAAAATGGAACATCCGGTTGAGCTAGGATCTTGAAATTTTTAGGGAAATGAGGCATATCTGTCTACTGAGTGTCAGTGAAATTTGAAACTCCTAACCAAGCCGGAAGTGCCACTTTTGCCAGCTCGAAATTACAGTCTTCGACAAACTGAAGTACAAGTGTGGGAAATGAGTGTTTCAAAGAAGCTAAAATGGCACTTCCGGTTGGGTAAGATGCTTGAAATTTCTAGAGACTCTACTAAGTGGCCATCAAATTTTAAGCTTCTGACCAAACCGGAAGTGCCATTTTCGCCAACTCTGGAGACGGGTATACAAAATGGCACTTCCGATTGGGTTAGATGCTTGAAATACTAGGCATGTAACTCTGCTATGTGTCTAAGTTTCTAACAAAACCGGAAGTGACCCTTCATCCAACTGAAAATTACAGGTTGATAACTGAGATGTGCAAGCGTGAGTAATGCATGTTTAAATAATAGAATTGCACTTTCGGTTAGGTTAGTGACTTGAAAGTTCTAGAGAAACAAAATATCTATGCCTACTAGCCATCCATAAAATTTGAAGTTTATAAGCTAACCGGAAGTACCATTTCACCCATTTCAAAATTGCAGTCTTTGACAAACTGATGTACACATCTGAGAAATTGGGAATCATAAAATCCTAAAAATTTTTTAAAAATCTTATTGTGTCACTTAATTTTTAATTTTTTCCTTTATTTCCTCAAATTAGTCACTAAATACAGACCATAAACGAACATCAGACCAATTTTACAGCCTTTATCTTATTATAAATACAATATTCAAATTTATATACTCATTAAAAAAATTAACAACACATGAAACTAACTCAAATGAAACAAAAAATCTGCTTTGAAAAAGTAATTACTACTTGTGTTTGCATAGTATGGAAATGGCAATGAGCCAAGCCGAACGTTGTGGGTGGTTGTCGAGGCAAAATTGGAGCAAAAGCAAGCCGTTTATTCGAGTAGATACTCTCCTCTCTCTCGTAATGGCCCCTCAATAATATTCTTTTGAGAATACGCGATTGGGTATCTGCCAGATAGATGCAACGCACGCGTTTTGTTACTCGGAGTCAAAGAAGAGAAACAAAAAGAACAAAGAAATTGAGTGGCTCTATGTTTCCGATTCCATTCCAGTCGACGACGAAGAGCATTTTTCTTTTGAGAAGGAACGACCGACTTCTTTGCCATCAGTGCAGGCGCGTTAAAACGACTGGCGAATCCCCCTTTCCCCGAGGTCACCTTATCGAGCCCGCGTTTCTCATCTCATCCCATTCCGTCATCGACCATTTGCAAACACGCTTCAAGGTCCAGTGATCAACGCCGCTGCTAATTTGCAGTCGCAAAGTAAAAGCGACGCATTGCAACGAGACCGTTTCGATACTGATAAGGCCCCGCTTGAACATATTTTACTCGATCACGTACTTAAAACTAATTTGAGAAATGAAAAAAAAATCTTAAGTGATCTTCTTGAAGTTAAATTGTGGGGTTTGAATAATTTTTTTTATTATTATCACAATTTTTGGTACAAATCGTTACTGAACATTGCAAACTCTTATCTGAAGATGGTTAAGTATCAGAAAGGGCAACCTTTTGGATTCTCACTTCTCAGTTTTAAAGTTTTGGTACCCAGAATATTTTTGTTGAGTACCCCCTTGATGTACTCCTGGGGCACTTTTTGGATTTTTTAATTTAAAATAATATTTCCAGTTTGGTACCCAGAATATTGTTGTTGAGTACCCCTTGATGTACCCCTAGGGGTACCTTTTGATTCTCAGTTAAAGTTTGATTGTGATACTTTCAGTTTTGGTACCACGAATATTTTTGTGAAGTACCCTTGACGTACCCCTAGGGGCACTTTTTTGATTTTTAAATTTAAAATAATATTTCCAGTTTGGTACCCTAAATATTGTTGTTGAGTACCCCTTGTAGGGGTACCTTTTGATTCTCAGTTTTAAAGTGTGGTTGTGATACTTTTAGTTTTGGTACCCCGAAAGTTTTTATTGTGTACCCTTTTTGTACCTCTAGAGGTACTTTTTGGATTCTCAAATTTAAAGTATCATTATCAGTTTAGGTACACTCAATAATTTTTCTGGGTACCCTTTCTTTGACGAACCCCCAAGGGTACCTCAAGTTTAGCAGTACGTACTGCTAAACACGTATGGTACCCAGGTAATTTGTTTTCGGTACCCAAAGCATATCCTCCTCATAAATTTGATACTATACAATAAAAAAAAAACCCTAAAGGGTATTGTGCCCTAAAAAATGTAGCATGCATTAGGGGTATCACTTTTGTACCTTTTGTATGTTTTAAGTATGTCAAGAAGTACGTCAAGGAGTACCCCAGAGAATAATTTTCATAAATAACAGATTTTAAATATTTTTATTTAGTATCTCAAAAAATACCCCAAGCCCCAAACACAACCATTCTAACCCATACCCTTTGGCACCCCATATTAGTACCCTAATCTCACAAAATTCACCAGACCAACGTAAGTTGAATTTTCTTCTTTCGAAAAAAACTAAATAAATAAAAAATGTTTACGAATGGGGACATCAACTCAGTGGGATCTTGTCCTGGCAAGGTGTTACTAAGTGTAAACAAGACGATCGATGAACAAAAGGTGACGGCTATGCACCAGAACTCTGTGAATATAAATGTCCCCACGACTCGCAGACCTCGCACGGATAAAAAAAAAAAAAAAAAACGAAGCAAAAATGGATCTCTTTATTTGGTAAGAAACGTCCGTGTTGACGGACTAGGCTTAGTGCTATGGAGCAAAGCATTTCCTTTTATTGCCTCACTTTCACTGACCGGTCATTTCCTTCATAAAGATTGAGTGCCATAATTTCCATTAGTGGAAAAAATGAAATGTACCTTTTCTTTATATAACATTTGACCTCTTCAGTTCATCTTTTTTTCCCCCTTCTGTTATTTCCGTCGAGTGAAAAAATGAAAGAAAAAATTACTGGAATTCGAGGTATGGGTATTCGAGCGGTAGAAATTTAAATTTAAAAGAAGAAAAACATTTAAAAAATCACATTCATTTGTTGCAAAACTTAAAAAAGAAAGGAATAAAACTAGATTGGTTTCGAGTCCCTGAACTGTACATACAAAAGTGAGTTTAAGGAAAATAGAAAACTAGAAATGATTAATTTATTTTTAATTAAATGACTTCATCGTCCCAATTAAGACTCGAGCACAAGTTTCGATCCGGGGATCCCGCTGTGACGAAAGAACGAAGCAACTGTATACAGGTTGAATCTCGTTTAACGAACTTCGATACAACGAATTTCGCGATATAGCGAATTATAAATTTCATTTGGTTGGTCGCCCATCTGTCCCATGCTAAAAAATTTCGCTATAACGAATTTCATTATAGCGAAATTTCGTTATTAAGAACAAAATATGGACCGAAAATGCTGTTTTTTTTGTTATGACGAATATTTCCGGTCGTAAATATCGATTTTCGTGATTTTTATCGTCGATATTTTGTCACCAAATGGTAAATTTTTGTCGACAATTTTCGAGATATTCGGAATCCTTCTGAAACAGCATTTTTAACGGTTCTCGATCTCGACGTTTGTCACTTCCATCCGTTCGACTCTTTTTTCTTTAGGTTTCGTCATTACGAATTCCTTCGTAACAACGAAATATCCTCGTTATTACGAACAAATTCGCTCTAACGGGTTTTTCAGGTTAACGAACCCTCGTTATGACGAACAAATTCCCATTCCCCGAGCAATTCGTTATAACGAGGTTCGACCTGTATGAGAAACAAAATTTTATCCATCATTTCCAAGTTTAATTAACTTATTTTGGCATGGAAAGAACGAAACACGTGTACTGTAGATACAGTTGTCGAAAGAGGTCGCTCTCGATGAATATTTGATGCAGTGCACAGTGCAGCCTCGCGCGGAGCGATTTGAGGCGAAGCTTTGATTTGATTTGATCGAGTTTTCGGTGTACAAGCGACGACGACGATACAATCGAACATTAAGAAAGCAAGAGGAAATGAAATGACCTCTTTAATAAATGAAAACTAGAACCCGTTCGTCTATTCGTGTCTCTTTCTCTCTCTCTTTCTCGTCGTAAAAGGAATTGGTAAGCGGGTCTTAAGATAAATGCTGGGAAAAGATATAAAAATTGTAAAACACTTTTTCCCCTTTTCTATTTTCCTCCTCCTTCTCCCCTTCTTTTTTTTCTTTCTTTGTCGTCGAGTGAATTTAATGTTCTCTTTTGCTGGCTGTTGGAAATGTGTTCGCCCCTTGTTCATTTGTCGACGCCACTTCATCGCTTCGCTCGATGGCAACGCGAGAGGTGAAAAGATCGACTTGCCGAGAATGTTTCTTCATCAGATTAAAAATAATGAGAAAAGAAAGACCGATCTTTCATAATCCACACGCGTAATAGGAAAATTCCTTCTAATTTAACGCCTTTTCACAGTAAAGTAAACATACAGGAAATTGGCAAATGAGCGACCGGGTTGAATGAGAAATGGAATTTAGAAATAAAAAATAAAAGAAAACTATTATACACCCACTGTAGTGTATACTACCTCGGAGTTTAAAGAGGAAACAACCCGTGAAATTTCCTGCGCCAATGTTTTCATCTACATTTCAAAGGAAATGGTGCCTGACATTTGAGATTTCGGTGATAGTTGACACGGAATGACCCCCCGTCTCCCTCTGTCGTCGAGGCAGAGCACTGCGCCGACATTGAATCTCATTTTGCGAAGAGCAAGGCACAGACGAGGCTTAACCGCCACCTTACATCCACATCCCGGCTATACTCTTTTCCCATGTGGAGGGTCACGGAGACGTGGAACCGTGAAAAACCCCGCACATATCGACCCGCGTTCAATGAAATTGCGACGCGAGTCGAGTTTGAGCGCTTTGCTTTTAAGTGTTAGTCGTCGTCGAGAGATGGAAAATGGCTAAATCGACGGGGAATACGCGGATTTTAATTTTTAACATATGCGATATTTTTGCAGTAAATTATTCCATTCAAGTTTCTGCCAGTTGGATTTTTTTATTACTGTATTAGCTTATTACTAGGGAGAGGATAGTTATTTTTCTTGCCATAAAGCACTGAAATAACTACAGAAATAGTCAAATCTCCTACTGTAGACCCTATTAAGATGGTTTTTATTTGAAATATAAATAAATATTTTGGACATTAGTAAAATATTTGGCCTTTTTTGTCCATAAACAAATATTTCGAGGTTTTTGGACCTCCAATATCTAATTTTAACTAAATTTCCGTGAATAAAAGTAGTGATTGATGGAAATACATGTGCAAGATCA
>JAQFZO010001716.1:0-14610 GCA_034695885.1 Geophilus flavus
TGCAGTGAAGTTTGTTTGGGTCGTTAAGGGGTTTAAAATGGTTGAATTTGTGGCGGAAGTGAAGCTGTCTGCTATTTTTACAGGGTTTGGAATTTTTTAAATTCCATTTGAAATGTGGTGGATTTTTTTTCTATTTCTTTCTTTCTTTCTTTCTTTGTAAATTTGGGGGAAGGGGAAGTTGGTTTTTTTTGAGAAGGGACTAATCGGAAGTTGTGGTGGAAGATGTCAAAAATCGTCACTAGGTGCAGGTGAAAACTTATTTACACACATCACTTGTCTAAGTTTTTAACTTTAAATTTAAAAAAAAAAAACAATTAAAACAACTAGGTTTCAATTGAACATTTAGTAATCTAGAACTCTACAATGGTTGTATCTATTTTCAACAATGACACTAAGTCACAACGATACCCAACTATCATAGAAACCCAAAAACATCTCTAACTTCCACCATGGAGCTCCATACACAGGACCAGACATCAAAATTGAAACAAAACTACAAATTCCAGTTCTTACACAATCCTATATGGTACTGTATAAACAAAAATTAATCAACACAACTCCTTTAAGTTGCATTACAAAGTGTTAAAGTTCCAGTCAGTGGATAGTACAGACTCCGGAGTCTAATCGCAGAGCACTATATTTCATTTGGCTACTGACATTACTATGATGCAATTTATAGTACAGTGACTCAAAACACATGCAAATCAATGCAATTCTGACTCACTTCTCATCTCCAAACCAAAAACACGTCTGTTTACATTTACAGTACCTACTATACTCTTGCCTAAAAACTGACCAATGACCAAAAAAACACCCACACAGTACACGTGTCCTGATCCTGACCAGATTCATCCTTTATAAATAACTAAAATAAAAAAAAAAATATGGTGTTAGTCTGGGGAATAAGAATCCAGCAGATTTAGCTACGAGAGGGATATCGCTAGAAAAATTAATCGATTCAATATTTATTATGGTGGAAAGGTCCTGATTGGGTGAGAAAAGGGATAATAATTTTATTTTACTCATTTACACACAAATTACCCTCAAACAGTGTCTGTGTAATAATTTCTGAACCCACAGAGTCTAAAAATAAAAATTCACCCAACACATCACCTGCCCCTGCCCCTTACTCCCCAACAACAAAAAAAGAAAAAAAAGTCAACCACTGATTGTAAGCACGTGCTCCGAGGCCACAAGACTGCACGTGGCATCGGATGACCCGTCCTCAATGCCCCGTGCCCCCACAAAAGATATGAAAGAAAAAAAAACCAATTTCTTTCCCTCAACAAACAAAAAAAGAGAAACTTTATTTGAAAAGGGACCTCCTGCGCAGCCGTCTTAAGGGATTTAGTGAAGGAAGGTCCAAACTGTCTGGCTCCAGATTAACCTCCATTGACCCGAGGAGAACCGTTGAGAACGAATCGGATCATTTTATCCATTTTTTGTCCTCTCAGAGTGGGTCAAATGAAATTAGGAACGATGCCAACTATTCCTTAACTCGCTCTAAGTCTATAATTCAACTCTTGTCGTGTTTACAAGCCCTTTTCCCTCCTGGTGTGCATTCCCTGCATACTCAAATTGGTCCCCAGATGTCGCCAAACCGTAAAAATCATTTTCTACATCTTAGTTTGAATGTTAACAAAATTGTCAGTTTTTTTTTTAAATGACAGTCATTTTTTTTTAAGGAAATGTGTATCTTTTATGGGGGGATGACACCTGAGCCGAGTTGGAAGTTTTGTAAGGATGGGAGGTGAGTGAATGGATTTACAAGGTGGTGTAGGAATACCCCCGTTTCCTGGTCAGGGTGCGCATATAGGGTGCGGTTTGGAAGGGATTTGAGTTTCAGGATGTGCCATCTGCGTCATATGCCTAATTTAATAATAAGTTGCTTGGTATTTGAAGGGTATCAGTATGGATGATGAGTGACAAGTCAATGAAAATTGCTTCACCAGCTGCAGTTTGGGTGTTGAGACAATGGGAATGGGAAAGTAGGTTAGGAATGTTGTTATTGTTGTGAGTAAACAATAATTGGTTTAAAAAAATGGGGCAATGATTAATTATGTCATTTTTTGGGGCATTAAATTAAAGTGACCCTGTTGATGTGTCCGAAAATGGGGACACTAGGGCACTAATTATGATTAATTATGTCATTTTTTTGGGGGATTAAAGTGTCCCCATTTAAGTGTAACAAAATGGGGACACCTTAATGCTCCCAAAAGAAAATTTCTTGGTTCCATGGTTATTTTTGTTGTTAGAATGGAAAGTTCTTAGTATTGTTTGATGTAAATACTAGTATGTTTACATAGAAATACATAGGGTTGTTTTAAAGGTTTAAATTGTTTAGTCTGGAATTGGTTTCTATTGTTTCGAAAGCACATGTGCTCCTGTGCGTGCAACAATGGTTTATTGGTTGGGCTGAGTATTGTCACTGCATAAATTGTTAAAACTTGAAAATAAAATAGCCTGTTAATTTTTCTGGTGTCTGGAAATTTAATTGTATTCAATAGTAAAAAAAAACTCAGAAATTTTTTGCAATTTTTTTGACCATTTTTTGTGTGGAAATCAAGATCCAGGAAAAGTTGTATTAAATGTTTAGTATCCTTGAAAGCTTGCATTTCTTTGTTATTTTAGAGCATTTATGAGACATTAAGAGAGCAGGGGATTTTTAAGTGTGTTGTCAATGTCAACATTTCCTTCTTGGAAATCCACTCTATTTAATATCATGTTTTTATATCACTTCTATTTTCCAAGAGAACAATCGAGGTAATATATTAGTATACGAGCTTAACGATTCCACATAAATATTATGGTGCACAAAATGTTGTTCAGTGGAACTAGGAAGGTCTTTGACAAAATGTTTTATTTAACTTACTTCCATGCATGCATGAGGCAGTAATAAAACACCTGAATCATGATCCAATTGTCATGACAGCAAGAGTTATTGCTAACATTAGAAAACAATGGAAGTGAGCAGCCTAGTAATAATGAACTCGAAGACAGATTGTCAGGTTGTTAGCAGCTACTGAAGCCATGATGCTGGCCGAAAGAGACAATTTTGAAAGATTCAGACACTTCCAAAACAGTTTCCGAGATAATTGCAACATTAAAGAAGATTTCCTCGATCAGAAATTGATCAAACTGTGCAAAGGGGTGAACCTGGGCCGAAAGAAACGATTTTGAAAGATTCATTTACTTCTGTACGAATCGTATGTCAATACGTTCGCACGGAGATGCGTGAGTTCAATTTCAGAGTTGCACAAAACTTCTATTACATCTCTATTGTGCGCGACCCGTCAAAAACAATAAAATAATCATAAACGGAAAAGAAGGCCACGTATCTCCTTCGAAGAACGGTAAAGATGGTTCATCCGCATGTTCAGGGTCTATCGTGCAGACGGAGACCACCCTGCATAGTATGTGGTTCATAAGGTCATAAATTTTAATGGGATGCCTTTCTGAGTTGTAACAATTTCCATACAATCTCCATAGCATTTCCTGTCTATATATCTACAAAGATTACACAGGATGAGCTGTGATTAGCCTATACAAAATAGTTCAGGGACAACCTGCACTGAGAAAGGCTTGTGTTGTGGGATATGAAAAGGTGTGGTATTGAAAATTTTGCAAATGTCAATGACAAGCTCAAGTATAGAAAAGAAAGCCTTGTTTAAATTGTGAATCATTTGGAATACTCAGAAGAGATTGACCATATATCAATCACCTTAACTGACACAAAGTAAAAAGGCAAATTAGAAAATTATGGTGCATTAACTGCAACTGTGGGTATACGTGATCTGCCATAATACGAGAAATTCAAAGACACCCTGTTATACGTGGCATGTCACGAGATCGAAAACAAATAAGGATATATGAATAGTCTAAAATTTTCGTTAAAAATGTGGTTTGAGTTTGAAGTCAAAATATAAAGTCTGGTTGTTTTCATGTTTGGACGATGTTGTGTCCGGAACAATACTGCCCTGTGAATTGTTTTGTCTGGACCAATATTTATATTACCCTTGTGAATTATTGTGTCCGGACCAATTCTACTACTGTGAATTGTTTATTATCGTACCATTGTATCGCGTGATATGGTTTTAGTAATGGAGTTCGATTAAAGAAAGTAAGCTGAGCCGTGTGATCCACCACTCGGAGTTGTCTTTTTGCATCTTTTCATGGACCAGATGCAGATGGAGTAAAAAAAAATGTTTACTGGGTCGTTTGTGACTTTAGACAATGAAAAAAACTACCAAACACCAATCACTCCATTTTTAGTCAAAGAGACAGACTAACTACACCCAATTCCAGTGAATGCAAACTGCATAAAACTCATTCAAACCCACCACCTATAACACAAATAGCAAAACTTATAAAAACAAACTAAAACTCACTATAAACAAACCAATACATGCACTTTATATTACCAGACAGACTACTGTGGGAATTGATTAACATAAACAACATTTTTCACATACAGTACTACAGTACACCAAGAGGGGAAGTCACACACATCACATTCACCCAGATGCAGGAATCAAACCTCCAAAAACCCAAAAGAGATAAACACAAACGGCAGCACCCGAGGGGCTTCCGACTTAATTGGATTCACATGGGCAAAATACCGTAGTTAACCAGCAACAAAATAAAAAATAAAAATTCAAATGCTTACACATCATTTCTGTTTTTAGTTTATCGACCTTCAAACAGGAAACCAAAGGGTTAAAAGCAGATGCACATCACAATAAGATTTAATGGTGGATGGGGAAGTGAAGTGAAGTGCGCACGTGACATACGAGGTCAATCGTGTGAACGCACATTAAAAAATCATGCGTTGCATCACTCAACTTCATTTTATTTCATTAAAAAAATGAAAAAAAAATTATTTTTTTTTAATAAATTGCATCATCAATTCATTAATCATCATTTCCGTTCTTTTTCTACTAGGGTCACGTAAAATGGACGCTCCGGACTTGACCGTTCTGCATGCCAAAGACGGGGCAGAGTGGGCGCAGTATTTGGATCATTGTTTCCGTCAATTGGTCCCTCAAGGAGGCAACGAACGCCCACTGCACATCCACAGCGATTGTTTGGAACATTTGTCCTTTCCGCTGTCCAGTCACAAGGTGGCTTTTCAACGGCGTTCCAAGGCGCAGTTGGTGATTCTGACGCCCGAGTTTTTGGACTTCGTGCAAACGCATCCTGGGTCTTTGGTTGGACAGTTGTTGGATCCGAAGAGGGTGATTGCAATGTTGTGCGGGGTTGAGAATAATGATGTACATGCGATGCATAGAGCGGAGTTGGTTAGTTTTCCTGCGTGGAACCAGATTACCGTTAAGGATCAGGATAAGGATTTCGTCGTGCAGCTGTTTCAGAAGACTGTTGAAGTGATGGAGTTGTCCGAAGGGGGCATCGCTACGTATAAACCGCAGTTTAAGTTAACGCCGAGGAAAGTTCGAGAGGTAATTGTTTTTTTTTGTTTTTTTGGACTCTGTATTTTATTAGGTGGATTTTGAGGTTAAAATGGTAAGTTGTTTTTGAATTAGTTGACTGAAGCAAAGTCAATCAAGTCCCTGTGTTGTTAGTATCTTGAATCGTTATCTTCTAACTACGAGTCGGTGGTACATAAAATTTACCACTGCGAAGATGGAAGAGTAGCCAAATTTAGTTATTGTGTTTAGAATCCTGAAACTAATTGTGTAACGGAAAGCAAACAAGCAATTAGACTTCAATGTTAGAAACTAACTTTTAAAAGTTTGCACATGTGCAGACAATTGACTTTTCATGAAAAAAAAAGTCATGCAGGATGTTAGTTTTGTTAAGATGACTTAAAGGGGTATGATTTTATCAAAGGACACTTGATTGACTTCATTTCCAGTGCCAGAAAAGTCGACGACTTAAGCTGACTTTTAGAAGAAACAAATAATTTTTAATGACTGAAAACATAAAAATTACGGTTTACTAGGGCCATATGCGACCTGTCACAAGACAAATAAACTTCAGTAAACTCTTCAGAGCCGTTTAGAACATGCCATTGGTTAAAACAAGTCGTTGAACAATGATGCACCATGGTTGCACATTTGAGTCCTCAACAATGGGAAACTCCGCCCAATTTGCCGCCACTTTTATGTTATTCACGTTAATTTACGCAATTGGCTGCGTTCTTCATCGACCCATGAGTTAAGTAATCCTCTTCGCGGAGTTTCATGCGCATGTGCCGATCCTAAGGCCTTTAGACTAGCCGTTCCATAGACAGAGAATCTCCAGTCCTCCCCTTAAAACTTCTCGGTTTAACCAGAAGTTTTCAAGGCATCTTGGCGCCACTGCTTCCACGAACAAGCTCGGTCTATCTCTTTTATTTTATTTTTTCATGATACCACTCATTACACTGCTTGCTTGCTTGCTTGCTTGCTCTGTCAACTCTTGATTCTATGGCGCATCCAAACCCCCAAAAAGCAGGCCTGATAATCAAATGTTCACAGTCAACACAATCCTTATCGTCTACATACATTTGTTATCAAAAAACATTCCACTTATCATACGCAAGTAAAAATCCCCACAATCAAAGCCTCCGTAGACTGTACATAGGAATTCAGGGACGACCAAGTGAATGCCAAGTGGCAAGAAGATGCCAGGCCAGATTCGGCCAGAAAAACATGATCCGGTCGAAATGCTATGCTATACAAAGACCTTTACATACCTACCCTGCCCGCACATACCTCTGTGCACAAACTGTGAACATTCCCACTGTACTGTATCTCCCATGGATTGTTCCATGAGTTCCACAAACTTACTTTTTATAACTGATCTAAAAGTATTTCCCATTGGAATTACTCTTATTTTAAAACTTTTACCAACCAACACATGCATTTAACTCGACAGGAAATGCTATTTTAACAACTCAACACACAGTTAAAGCGCAACTCATCAAATTAAACTGAGTTTTACTATAGGAATGTTCACAAACTATTTATGCATAAACACTGTTTAAGGGCAATTTGCGTGTAAATAAGTAAAATAAAATGGTGGACTGATGAAATAGATTAAGAAAATAACCGGACGCTCATGGGACACGCATACTCTCGGCTATGCAGTATGCACATCATTTATGCAGACCACTGTAGCACTATGCTGTGACCCATGCTTTCCATTAGGCCTAAAATTACATGGTTTAGTAAATCATATCTAGAGGCAATTCACAGCGCCATAGGTTAATAGTTTAGAATTAGCTGCAATTCTACTTGGAGCGTTTTTATGGTAGTCGACATTTTGCTTTTTTACAAAAAAAACAACAACTGTAGGTAAAGAGATCTAGAGTGCCACATAGTGATAGCAGATGGTACTAAAAATCACTTCTTGCAACTTAAATCCCATAACGAAAATGTTCATAGCTTTAGTGAACACCTCTGTGTGGCTGTTTCTCACTAATCCGCCATTTTATATTAGTTATTTACAGTACACAAAATCGCCCTAAACTGACTTTTTAGTGTGAAACTAGCTCCTGTTAGTGCCAAACGACCATGACCTCGTAATAAAATAAGTAAATTTTACATCTTTTCTCAAAATTGACAAGTTTTCCGAGAGATTCTGTGTATGTAAATAAATGGCGCAATTCGTTCTGCAATAATATGACAGGGGAAAAGCGAGGGAGAAATAATGCTTGGGGCAACTAAGGACCATAACATCTGTCAGAAAACCAATGCATTCCCTAACGAATACGATTTTAACGCACCATCAATCCACCAAACTGACCAAACTAATAAAGCAATTAAAAAAGATGACACGAACCAAAAAAGAAGCGGAAAGAACCCCGCCGACTAACGGCAATTTAAGTCAAGTTTATTACTCCAGAGAGAATGAGTGTGTTGCAGGATAGCTTTGGGGGTCGAAGGCCAACAAATTGTGAAATCAATCTTCGGTTTTTCCCTTTTAATTGTTGAACAAAATTTGAATCAATGTGAGAAAAAAATCAAATCACATTGTTATCTTTGAGTTTCATCTTCCTAGTGATTGTTTGAATGTTTAAAATGGTTTAAGAATGATAAAATCTTGAGAAAACGACAAGTCTGAATGAAAAGTAATTATCCCCCACAATGAAATCTTTGATGCCTGTCGAGAAAACATGTTTGAAATCACTTCAATTTTCACAATCAGAGTTCCATGCTCCTGGAAAACCTTCACAGCTTCACCTTGAGACATCTAATAGCACACACTTGAGTTGTTTTGATCGGCTCTTTTGTTATTATTAATTGTAACGCTGGTTACCAATTGAAATTGCATCATGCAAGCAAATGGACGCTTTATGCTTGAGTTTCATGCTTGTTTTTGAGGCGTAATTTCCAATTTCTCAACATCTTTTGATTTGTAAGTGCCATTTGCATGCGTACTGTTCAAAAAAAAGATGGAAGTCCCCAGCACTTGCAGTACATTAATAAAACAAAATAAGTTTGTTTTAAAAAAAATTGCTTGCATGCTAAATTTGCTGTGCAATTATGCCCAAATTCTACAGGATTTTACACAATCCTGCAGAATTTATATTACACAGAATTTATTATTTTACAAATTCTGCATAAATTCTGCAGGATTTGTATTGCACGGAATTTACACAAGTTTGTAGAATTTGTGCTTAATTTTGCATATACAGACGTGCAGGAAATCAGACCATTTTCTGCACAAACCCATCATTTTTCACAATAGGAGTTCCATGCCCGTGGAAAACCTTCACAACTTTACCTTGAGACATCTAAAAACACACACGCACAACTCACAACACTTGAAAACTCTTTAAACAAAACAATAACAATAAATCCCATCCAAAATTTCACCTTCATCCTTTTCCTGCTGACAACTTTAAACAGAATGCACAAAAATCATGTTAAAACTACCCAGTTACACTTCCCAGCAATGCTCGTTATTTTTTAAGGGCCTCTGTAAATTTTCTCCTCTACATAGCTTAAAATTTACAAGGCTAATTTCTTAAGGGGAAAAGAAGAAGCAAAAAAAATTCTGTGAATTACGAGGGTGCTTAACCCCCCTAGCTCACAATTTCTTTCACTATTTCAACCATCCCTTTCCTGTTTTTACATTTTTTTACTCAATATAGATGTCCTAAAAAATACTATCAATCATAGTCGATATCATCTGGTGAGAGATGACATGTCACACTTGTCTAGTTGCTCAACTTTAAAACTATTTTGACTAAAGAATTCCTTTTAAAACTTGCATAACACATGTTGACAAGATGAAGATTTTTTTCTCCTAGATTTTTTTTTTTAAATTTATATTTATTTGTTTCTTTCTATGTTTTTTAGGGATGCAGTAAAGTTTTTGCAATGCTCCAGAACCCAATACTGGATGATCAAGATGTGAAGGTGTATGTTAAAGGAAGTAAAGGGTTGTCTAGAGATGTGGCCAGTAAAATGAGGAATCCATATATTGTTCAGTTTGTGATTCCAGGTATTGTTTTGTTGATTTGATGATTTTTGGTGTGATTTAATGATTGATTGTTATTTTTTTGTAGATTTTATGATGCAGATAAGTCAGATTGTGACCGTGCAGATATTTTGTGACGATGTTTGCTTGGGAAGCAGGCAACTAAAATGCGAAAGTCAAATGGGAGAGTTGAATCAGTTGTTGAAGAATGTCATCAATCCAATGGCATTTTTGAGCCAAGTAAGTCCAGTGTCGATATTTGGGATTGTGGGGCGGTTGGTTGGAGGGCTTTGCTGGGTATACTGTTCTTGTATTGACCTTGGTTGGCTTCACCGATTATTCGGAGTGGTGATGCATGAATCTCAAATGCAAATTAAATAATTAATACAAACAATCTTCAATAAAAATTATGTCTCCATTGTGCCAGGGCTACACAGTACAGTATATTCAAATCTTCGTCACTGGATCGAAAATTTTAACCTGGATTTATTTTGCAGACTGAGAACTGAAGTTTTCTATAAATTTATGGAACTTAACTTGTGCATTGACTAGAAAATTCAAACTCCCATAATTCCCTCAACTTCACATTAAAAATAATTTTTTTTATTATTATTTCAGACATTGGGTTTGACTGGTTGCAGAATCAAAGACTTGGATAATTTACTAGTGAAGACATTCAGGAAAAATTTACCACCAAATGGATTCGATTTACTGGATTGCAGCGGAGAAAATCAACCACGCAAAAGTAATTCTTCGACTAAATTCATTCAATCAAATGACACAAATCAAATAAACTCATCCACTTCAATTTTCAGGTGAAGAAGAAATGCCAACCTTACTTCATTTTGCAGCTTTCTATGGACTCAAAGAACTATGTTCGTGTTTACTCGACTTACCAAACGCAAAAATCGTGTGCAATATTAGAAACAGCGAAAATGCGACTCCGGCGGAGTTGGCTGACAGTGCTGGCCATAAAGATTTGGCACAAATGTTGGAAAATTTCATGGTAAATAATCATTTTACAAATAAATATATAAAAAAATAAAATAATGATAATAAAATAAAATAATGATAATAAAATAAAATAATAATAATAAAAATTTTTATTTTTCTATAGAATTTAACCGCAACCGCAGAATTATATTCTTTCGGCTTATCATCGAACAACAACACAAAACACAATAAAATCTATGACGTTCTTTATGGTAATTGCACTAAATAAAAACCAAACAATGTGTTGATTTTGTTTTTGATAATAAAACTTTGTTATTTAGACTACCCGACAAATATTCCTTTATACGACACCCCGCGCACTATTTCGGTACTGGCCGAAAACGATGGAAACGACACATATCTGCCGATGCACGGCTCCCATTCGTCTCTGAGTAGTTCCCTCGAACCCCACAAGAGGCTGATTTTGGGTTTGGACGACGACGAATCGTCCAGTGCACAATCTGACACGAAAACCGACATTTTCAATTTGAGTTTGAGTTGTGGTGAGCCGAAAAAACAAAAAATATAGAATAAAAAGAGTTTTAATAGTAAAATGAATAATTTTAGATGACATTCCCGATGCCAAAGAGGAGAATTCGCGTGTTTCGGGTTATAATCCGGGTCAACTGGAGTTGTTGGAGATTCTTGAAGATTTCAAGAAGAATAAATATTCCATCAACGAAGTGGAACAGTTATTCGAAGATTGGAAGACGAGACAGAATAATACTTTCAAGGAAAAGGAGATTCAGTTGAAGGACTTGCGGTCCAAGTACGAGCAGATTCAGCAGAGTGCGCCGGATAAGGGAAAGAAGGCGTTATCGTTGGAAAGGATAAAGGCATTGATCACTAAAGGAAACAAACGGAACGATATGAAATCGAAAAATGTGATACAAGTGCAGAAGAGGAAAGAGAATGATTACGAAGAGTCGAAATGCAGGCCTTCCAGTACTTTGAGCAATGCGAGTTTGATCAGTAATGTCAGTGTTGCGAGTACTTCGAGTCTCAGAAGTAGTTGCAGTAAGTTTTGATTTTTTTGAGTGTTGGAAATTGACAATTCTGAAAGTGCTGTACAGTAGGTGGGTTCATAAAGTATTTACTCATAAAAATTGTTTAAGGGTAATTTGCGTGTAAATGAGTAAAATAAAATTGTAGACTGATGAAATATATGGAGAAAATGTTGACTGGAAGCTCATGGGCGCAAAAAGTGATTTTCATCATTTATACGCAGACCACGGTAGCACTAGTCATCATTTTCTCGATCTATCTCACAATTTTCTATTTTTATTTCAGTTATTCACACGAAATTGTCCTAAACAGACTGTTTTTGTGTAACTACTGTGTGAACACAGCTAGTATGTTAGTGGGGTGGGAACGGAGCATGGATGGAAGAGGTTTTGAACGATACGTGCGTTACTGCATTCCAGGGATGCAGATGCGTTTCATGGAGTGCTCCAGAGTTTGCTCCGTGTACTGTACCATGTTTTTGAACACTTTAGTGGAGTTCTCCGACTCTTTGAGCAACTCGGAGCGTTTGGAGTTTGCTCCACAGCTGTTTTTGAACTTACCGAATGCTTTTGGCGCTTTCTGGGCCTTAATTCTATAAACCCTTAATTCAAATACAGTACACGTGTGAACGTGGATCAAACTCATTTACGTACATCCAGACCCCACTTTTCGTATCCCTCGGTATCTACACCCATCCTGGATGTACGCAGTAACCGTACAAAGTACAATTTACTACATACAGTACGTAAATGCATAATTTTACGATTAAAAGAATAATATTGTCTTAACTGTTTTACTAATACGCAAACCAAATGACGCAAAGTGGGGTCCGATTTGATTGTAATTTATTGTACTGGGTACTACGCACAACTCGAAAAATAGAAAATTAGTTCAGAATTTTCAGTTCTTGTTCAGTTATATGTAAAATTTCACTAAATTATTTCTTAGTAAATATTTGTCATTAACGCATATAGAGATTTTGCGTTTTCTCGGACGAGAATTATTTATGTTGTCGTGCGAGGCTGGGATTTACACGACAATGAATTAAAGAGAAATTTATTTCTATTTCTCGTAAAAAAAATTCTCGTATTCTTATTTTTTCATACGAGAAAATGAAAACACGAATGCATGCATCCATCCAAAAAAAATTCAAAAATCATGGAAATTCAATAAATCATAAAAATTCCATAAAACCGAATCCTAAACCACCAACTCTTTAATTCCTCAGGTTCATCATCGAGCGAACGTCTGAGCACAGCCAGTAGCTCCACCTACGACAGTGGCGCTCAATCAGATTCGGGAGATGACATTCTTCGAAGAAAGGTATATCAATCATCTTTTAATTACAAAAAAAAAAAAAAAAGAAAAAAGAAACCACAACGACATGAGACATAACGAATGGAATGTTTGATCTTTTGCCAGAATCGAATGTCAGCTACAATCAAAGAACGAATCAGCCAATTTGAATTATCATCGACTCCTCCGCCATTGCCAACCAGCATCGGAATGAAGGAAAGGAATTCCCAACATCAAACGCCAGATGACAAGATAACTAATCACTTCGTCGACGAGTCAATAACCTTCAACGTAATTCATATAAACCTCAATATCATACCGCCGTGTAATCAACCTGACTGAGTATTTTTTTTTTATTTATTTCCTCCTGACAGGATTGTACGTACGTGACCTCGTCTGAGTCGACTTCTCCCGACTACGTATCGCCAGATCCCGAATTCATTTATCAATCACCGCCAAACGTAATAAGAAAAGTGGATGAAAGATGTAAGTTGGGTGTCAATCATAAAGAGATTTGCCAATCCCAAAACTTGTGATTGTTGGCCTCGATTAAAGAATTGAAGTTTATGATAATTTATGAGAGAATCAGACAAATTGCGCGTGAAGTTATTGAGTGCAAATAGATTATGGAACCGTAAATGGTTAAATTGTAAGAATTAGGATTGAATTTTTTGTTTTTTTAATTTATAAACAACGCAGGTGAAAATCTAACAAAAAAAATGCTGAATCTGAATTCTGCAGTTATTTGGCCCTTTTTTTAAAATAAAAATTCTTTATTATTTCTGTAAAAGTTTTTAATATTTTTTGTGTGCTCGCGACAAAGCCTCACTGCTGAAATACGTGCTATGGTAGAGTTTATTCTTTTCGTTGCGTATATCTTGCAAAGCAATTCAATGCTATGTTATGCTGTGTATTGGTTTTGTTTTTAGGGTAGATACCCGGACGAGGAACACGTTGACGTTCGGATTTGCCATGCGACCAATACTTTGAGTTATGACGGTCATTTTTCTAAATTTTTATGTCACTTATCTGGTGGTTTTTTAAAATCTCATCTTGAAATCCGTTAGCCGCAGAGCAATTCCGATCACGGATTCGTGTTCCTCGACCTGGAAACTACCTTGGGACAAAGTTTGAAGCAAAAACTTTTTGGGTAATTTTTTGAGACTGCTAGATGATAATTGATAACCCCCACCTCAGGATCATAAAACTATGCTATGATAAAACTTATTACTATTGGTCTGTGACCATAGTTTTCGAGTTATGGCCATGTTTCTAACTTTTTTCATCATTTTTCGTGATGGCTAAAAATTGTAAAAATTAAAATAAGCCATTTTTCTAAATTTCACTACTTTTTTGGCGGTTTTTCCTCGTGTATCTCTAATGATTATGCACAGAGCAATTTCGGTTAGGGATTCGTGTTTCTCGACTCATAATCGATTTGAAATTTAACCATTCGATTTAAACACCATTCGACAGCCAGCTCGGTGGTCAAGTGGTTTAAGACAGTCGACTGTTAAGATTTTGGTCCTGGGTTCGAATCTCAGAGGATCTGTTCTTTTAAAAAAATATTTTTTTAAAATTAAATTGAGGTAGTCAGAGTTAACAACTGGTAATCAAACAACTAATAGCAATCAGCTTAGTGGACAAGTGGTCAAAACAGTCAACTTCTGAGTCTTAGGTTTTGGGTTCGAATCCAAGAAGAACTATTGTTTAAAAAAATTTTTTTTAAATTAAAGTGTGGATAGTCCAAGTTTATAACTCGCAGTCAAACCTCAATTGATAACTAGCTCGGTGGCTGAGTGGTTAAGACTGTGGACTTGTGATCTGTGGTCGTGGGTTCGAATCCCGAAAGGGAAAAGTTCTTTATTAAAAAAAAAAAAATTTATTTAT
>JAQFZO010001717.1:0-14609 GCA_034695885.1 Geophilus flavus
GAAAGTTTTCTGAGAGGGGCGATTTTGTGAAGATTTTTAACGAGTTTGTGAGGACTTGAAGGATTTTTTTGAACATTTTAGAAAATTTTGAAGGATTTTTGAAGATTTTTAACGAGTTTGCGAAGACTTGAAGGATTTTTTTAAACATTTTGAAAGATTTTTTAGCGATTTACGAAAATTTTGCAATTTTCTGAAGATTTTTCACAATTTTAAGCTTGGTGGGAGGCCGATCGCTCTTTCCGCCCTCGTGAATAAAATAAAAAAAGTATGACGTACTTGAAGTATTGTCCTGACAAGTTTAAACGTTCTGCTTCGATGGCACAGTGAATTAAAGGCTGCGCGCCCTCTTTACTGCTTTTGAAAATCAGTTTTCGGGTGGGCCATTGAATCGCTCGTAGAATCGGGTGGCTTAATAGAGGAAAATGCCTGAACATTTCAGAATCGACATTTCCAGGATTGACAGCATTCACGAGGATATTGCACTCTGAAATATTTATTTTAAAGTTATAATTAAAAATATTAGGAAGTATACCTAATGGTTAATTTTACTTGGATGATTTATTCTCAGTCGTCCGCTTAAATTGTGCGTGAAAAGAATCAATAAAGTTTTGCTTTGGGCGTAGGCTTTAAATCTTCCATAACATTTGGTCAAATATAAATTTTGCATATTAATTTTCTTGCAGAGACGATGACCGTGCGAAGAAACATTAATTATCTGACCTTTGGGTGATCTGTCTAATAAATGCAGACACATCAAACTCAAGTAGAAAGGAGCTGCGATAAAATTAAATTTATTAGTAAATAAAAAATTAAATTTTTATATGTAAAATACGAAAATACCTAAATAGTTAACTTGAAAAACCGTTTCGTGGCAATCTTTGGTCCAAGAGTAAGGCAAGTAAAACACTCCGGCATTATTTATCAAAATATCAATTTTCTCAAATTCTATTTTTAAAAAAAAATTAATTAACTGATGCGATAAAAGTTATAAATATAAATAACATACTTAGTTTAAATTCATCAACAAATTGCTTAATTGACTTAAAATCAGCTAGATCCAAGTGAAAAACAAAAACTTGCGAGTTTGAAGTAACTTCAATAATTTCCTCAGCTGCATTTTTAGCATTTTCGATATTTCTACAAGCCAATATAACTGTAGCTCCTGAAATAAAATCAATACCAACCAAACCATTACAAAAAATTGATTTTTTCGATTGAGTTTACAGATTTAAAAACCTCTGCGAGCAAATTCCAACGCGGCCTCTTTTCCAATGCCACTGTTGCTTCCAGTGATCACAACAACTTTTTCAGTGAATTTAAAATCGTCGTTTGACCAAACCGGTCTTTTGTGACAATGTTTCCTGAAAAGTGAAAAATTTAAAACAAAAATTATAAAATTCAACATTTCGTTTGATAAAGTTGTCCTAAATACTAAACTACACACCTGATATAATACAATGCGATCAACGCCGTTCCAGAAACAGCTGCAAGAACGAATTTACTCATTTTATTTGACGAGTAAATTCCAACTGTCACTGTAGATAGACGAGTCTCGAGTGCAGGGCAAGGGCTAGTCAAGTTTGGGTCACATTCAAGGTCACGCAATTTGAAAGACTTGACCTTTGCCTCTTTTTCCAGGGGGGGATGCGCAGAAAACTGGGACTACCTGTTTGATACGATATGCCTCATTTTCATATTTAAATGAATTTACGTAGTTTTTCTTGAAATTATTTTATTTTATATTTTTTTTCTTACAATAGTAAATGATAAAAAATAATAACTGTTTATTTATTTATAAACAAAATATCATATATGGTATGTAAGAAAGCCAATAGGGCAAAAAAAAAGAAATAAGAAAGAGATTCTGTGCTAAAATGTTAAATTGCATTGATTCCTCCAATGTGTATAATAAAATTCCGATACCAAAAAAAATACACCGTAAAAAATGATAGCTAACTTGTGAGTAAGTGTTGTAATAACATTATGAGCAATATGGTAGTGAATTCATTTAAGAAAAATATCGTTTATAACTTTAAAATTCCCATGAGTCTAACCACTTTAGACCATGCATTGAATTGTTTTGGTCATTTGATGACCCGTCCATTCCATAACTTAATGGTGAAAATAAATAAAAACTGAAATATTAAATATATATATATATATTTTTTAATTCTTTTATTTTTAAAATATTTTTATCTATTTCTTCTTACCTGTAAACTATAACCGATAAAACAACACCAAAGAGCCAATGGTAACTCACTTTTATTGCTGAAAGTGGAGTAATTTCGGGGACTATTTGCATTAAATAGTCCAAAATTATAGCTGAAACAAGAAAACAAATGAAATAAACAGAAATATTAAGGAAGGAAAAATAAATTAAATTTCATACCTGACAACATCGAATTAAAAATAAGTGCAGGAAAATAATGATGAAAATAAAGAACTCGTCCCATTCCCCAAAATGGAACGTAATGCAACACCCATCCTAATATCATCCACGATCCAGCTTCCAAGAAATTTTGTTTTCGTGCTAAACATCAAGAAATCACTTTAAATAATTGTACAAAATTCAAAAATAAAAATCACACAAACTAAACGCACCAGTTGTAGGTGGATCTTCATAACATCCTCGTTGCCAACGAAATAAAATGCACAAAGCAATCATAAAATAAATGGCCAGGAGAACTAAATTTCCCCACCAAATCACGGGATTTCCTAATAAATAGATTTTATAGTTGTTGCCCGAAAAAAATTGACCCTGCAAAGAGAAATGTTTGTGAGTAAAAACTGTCTCACGATGTTACATTGGTTAGTTTTTACCCTGTAATTAATTGGCCATTGCCATGGTCTCGATGTGACTTCACCTTCTTTTGGTTTAAGGCCCGAATTTCCCTTAAAAATTAAAAATTTCCATTTTATAATAAATTTTAATTAAAACAATTTTTTTTTATAATACCTGAAACATGACCGCATGTGACTCAATGAAACGAGACATAAAACTAGGTGCGTAGACTTCGACACTTACATTTGGCACTATTTAAAAATAAAATAAAATTGTTTTATATAATAAAATTTCACTTTATATAATTTTTAAAAATTACATTTTGGAAAATAATTGTCTTCTACATTCCATAAATTGTTGGAATCTCTCAGATTTGGATTGCAAGTGACCTCCATTTGTTCGTAAGCCCTTTATTAAATATAATATGATCATTTTATACAAATGTTGTATTACATGACTCGAATATTACCATTTTGGAAGTTGTTTACCGTGTCCATGAAGTGCACACTTTACCAACGCATGTACGAACTTCAGTTTGCTCGTCACAGTTTGAACTGGGTCGCCGTCTTTTCCACCAACGATTTCTACTCTCCAAACATCATTCGCGTCACCGGTACCGTTCTAATACATTTTTAAAACGCCATAAATTACTAAAAATTCCACTCGTGTATCAAATTTGATCTTACTTCACCGTAGCCAGACACTTGAAAGTGTTTTTTCGTCACTGGTGCACCTTCTTTGTGGCTGTGCAAGTTTCGTTTTGTTCTTAAAACAAACTAAATCATATTTTTTATACTCATTAAAAAGTATTTGTGTGCTTACGGCCAATGTTCGAGTCGGACAAGATCGCCGTGATGAACTATTTCTATTGGAGAATTGGGATCTGTAACAACGGAAATGAATATATTTGTTGCATTCAATTGGAAAATGTTCGTACTCACCATAGTTTTCATTATATTTTTTAACTACAAATTTATTATTATCGTCTTTATGAGTATAAGTCGTAACCTGTTGTTGCCTGGGTCCGGCGCCATCAGGATACAGATGCCAATGAGAATGTAAATAGCCGCCACCTGTTCGTTGACTTTTCAATGTAATTAACGCACCGTATGCGACTTCTACATTAAATTCGAAAATAAAATATTAATTATAACTGCAAAGAATATTTTAAAAAATTAAATTAAAAATTTACCTCTAGGAGAACTCGCATTGAATAACGAATTTCCTTCTAATTGTGACTGAAACGAAGAACTGAAAAATCCATCACCAGATCCACTGAAAAATATAATTCTCGAATAAAAATTACACAAAAAAATAATTTCACTTATTTACCTCTTGTTAAGTATTCTTAGGTGAATGTAAAAAAATGAAGAATATATTATAAAAGGTATAAATATCAAACTAACAGCCCTCGCTGCAAAATGTAAACCAGTGTAAGTCTGTAAATAAAATTCACACGATTAAACACGTCGAAAACAATGACTCACTAGTAAACATCTTACCACGGGCCGTGATAAATCGCCTAAGATAGACCACAAATCGGTAATCGTTTGAATACCGACGTATAAAACGACAAAAAGACCAACGAATTTAACACTGAAATAAATATTAAATTGGACTAACGACTCAAAATTATACATCGATGTCATACCTAATGGCACACGCAAGAAACACTCCGGTCAAACTCAACCAAAACCACCATACAAATGAAAAAGGCCTGAAAAAATTTTTATTAGTATTTATTTTTCTCTTTAAAAAATAAAAACTATTTCACCTGTGTCTTTGTGATCTGAATTTCGATGACGCGTAAACAGCTCCGGTTACAAAAAATAAAAGAATTGGATCTAATAAAATATACTGGCAGAGAGTAACCAAGCCATTATCTGTTTTCAAAACAATTTTTTTTTAAAAAAAATGAGTAAAATCCAAAAAAAATCTCATAAACATTTTTTTTTGTATTACCGAATAATATCAAACATCCTGAAAGAGTAGCAGCAGGTAATGATTTAGTCATTTCCCACACTGTAAGAAACGCAAACGGAACTAGGCACGTGCCTAATATGACACAACACTGAAATTACCAAAAACAATATTTAATTTTTAAAAATAACTCAAAATAATAAATATTCAATACCACTCGCATTCCTACGTATTTCGTTTCGTCGTATTTATCACCAGGTTTTAAAAATGGATATGTACCGTCGTAACCTGTCATTATGCCAAACAAACCAACCATCATCTAAAAAATACGGAACAAAAATTAACTTTTACAATCATATGTATTTACTGAATAAAATTTTATTTTACCTTTCCTAATGGTGGATGAACATCGAAGAAAAATGTCCTATTTATATACCAACTTCCCATTTTCCCAAAATGTGTTTCGTCCCAACTGAAAACAAATGGATGTCACATTGATGTATTTTTGCGAGTTGTACACTACTGCTTACCAAACATGATCTGGTTCTGATATTTTATAAAAACGTGTAGCGAAGGCTAAAAACACAATAATTGTAAACACAGTCCACCACACTCCATTCGATGCAATCTTGAATTCCAGCAGCACTTCGTCGCCGAGTTTAGTCGAAGTCGTCTTGATATTCTTGTTTTTGTTCTTGTTTTTGATATTGTTAGTGTGCTTTGTGATGTTTTCATTCGTTTTACCATTTTCGGAAGCCATCTGAGTAATAATTCGTTGGTAAAGAGTTGAAATTTACGGTGTTTACATAGTCAACTCATCTTCGACTTTCCCACGTGGCTACTTTTCCTGGTGGCAGGAATTTGAACCACTGAACTTCATATTAAAGTCTACGGAAGTCGACAGGATATCAAAGTAAAAAACATGTTTTGTACATTTTTTATTGTCGACAGAATGAATAGAGGCGAATATGAGTCCAGTTATTTACTTGTACAATTGAATTTATAATAAAGTGTTGAAAATATCAAGGATAGGTTTCCTGTTTCACTCAGGTTGAAACATCACGATTTGACATACTGACCACTTTTCAAAATAAATCAAAAAATATGTTTAATATAAACAGTTACTATTTTTGATTAAATCAACCCACTTTAACGATATGATTAAACTGTAATAAATACTTTTTATCAGTCGCTACACTTAAAACTGAGGTCAATTTTTTTTTATACTACGCTTATACTGTACCACACCAAGGTCAAGGTCTAATCAAGATGCTTGACGTAACAGCACTACGAATTACTTATCAAATAGCTGGTGCGTCCACATCTACAAGTGATCTACCACAATGGCCCAGGTTTGAAAATTTTAATTTACTACTTAATTTTTATCAGAAAAAATAATTTTAAAATTTCTAGCCCATTCTGTATGGATACTTCAGAAGTTCGTGCACCTGGAGAGTAAGAGCAGGTGAGTTTACAGTTTATTCAAAATCTCCATAAAAAAAAATTCAAACCTAAAATTTTCCGCTTCAGCTTTAGAATACAAAGGGATCAGCTATGAATACAGACCAGTGCATTTAGTGAAGGATGGAGGAGAACAAGTAGAAATGATATTTTTAATCATATGGACGGATCCCAAAAATCTTCACAACATTGCAAAATTTTCAAAAAATCGTTCAAATTTCTTCGAAAAATCCTTCAAATTTCTTCGAAAAATCCTTCGAAATCTTCAAAAAAATCCTTCAAATCCTCACAAACTCGTTCAAAATGTTTACAAAATTGCAAAATCTTCAAAAATTTGTTCAAAATCATTTAAAATGAACAAAAAAATCTTTCAAATCCTCGCTAACTCGTTCAAATTGTTCTCAAAATCTTCAAAAAAAATTGTTCCAAATCACAAAATCATTCAAAAATTTTTCAAACTTTCCGCTCTAGAGGTACCCCTCCCCCAAAAAAAAATTTCGGAAAATTTTCCAAAATCGCCCCCCTCCCCACACCCCGGAGATCCGCCCATGTTTTTAATTTACAAAAATAAATTATATTCATAATTTTAACAAGATGTTCCTTCAGTTTAAAGAAGAATTCGTAAAAATAAATCCAATGAAACAAGTTCCCGCATACATAGTGGACGGCCAATCATTGATTCAATCCGTGGCAATTTATGAATACATCGAGGACACTCATCCGGATCCCCCACTTCTCCCAAAAGATCCAATAGTCCGTGCAAAGGCCAGGGCCATTGCCGAATGCATCACAAGTGGAATCCAACCACTGCAAAATTTATATCTTTTAAGAAAACTTGGAAAGGAACATCCGACTTTTGCCAGAGATGCAATTGCTGACGGATTTCAAGGTGATTTAGATGAATATTAAATGAAAAATTTAAAAATTTAAAAATTAAATAAAAAAATAATTTAATAATTCTTTGACAGCTGTTGAAGATTTATTGCAACATTATGCAGGGAAATATTGCGTAGCAGATGAGATTACAGTAGCAGACATTTGTTTAGTTCCACAAGTGTATAATGCAGTGAGGTAGTTTAAAACTCACGGTTGATGCATCAGTCGCAGATTTCACATCATAAATCTTGTTTGGTTTCAGATTTAAAGTCGATCTCTCTCCGTATCCATTAATTCAGAGAATTAATTCAACTTTAATGCAACATCCTGCATTTATTAAATCCCATCCCGCAAACCAAATTGATTGCCCTCCGGAGGAAAGAGGAGGATTTTAAAATGAACTATTTTTTTTTGTTTTTAATGAAACTTTTGTATCGTTGTAGTTTATAATGAGAATTATGAATATTATGCAAATATTGGGTCACTACTAATATGAAATAAATCAGTTCCTGAGCACTCATTGAGTTTAAAAAAATAGGCAATTCTTCTTTCTTGTTCTGCTTTACGACACAATCCAAGGTCGTCATTGGTTTCTGGTGTTTTATCGTTTTGCGAGGAACAAAAACTGTCGGAAATAATAAATGATTTGTTATATGAGTCAGTTAAGCGTTAAGTTGGCGAAGTTATACTCACATTTGCTCATCTGCGCTGAGAGATAATCCTATGTCGTCATCACAAATTTGATCATCATTATCATCATCTTCAATGAACCTGTTTCTTTGGGATTGTCCAGGTTTGTAATTTGGTTCGCTCTCCAGGTCCAAATCAACTAAAAATAATTTTTTAAAAAAGGTTAAAATCATAAAATTCGACTAATTAAATTTCTGAAAAAAAAATTACCTGGTGAAACACATGAAGTAATTATTGGGGATTGCTCCAGTTGTAGTTCATTCTTGGACGAAGGTTCATCAATCCAATTCTCTGCGTGAAATAATTAGAGCCAAATATTAATTTGTACGGCATTTGAAAATTTCATCTAACTTTTACCCCAGATCGATGACTGCTCTGAAGATACTGACGACGGAATTATTCCTAGAATTAATTTTTCTTCTGAAATAATGATTATTAGTTACAGTGCTGATGTTGTTTATGGCATTTTTGGTGAAATTACCTGGAGTTGGTGACTGGAAAACAAATTCATTTAGGTAATCGACTTGAACAGCGAAGGCATCGTTCCAAAGACCTTAATTAAATAAAATAAAGCAAACTTAATATTATTTTTGTTTTAAACAATTCATATTTTTACAATTTGACGTCGGCGAATGGCAATTACCGTTTGCCATTTCATGAACAACTGGACTTGCTTCGGGTACGATCGCTGAAGAATCAGTTTGAGAAATTGTCAATGCCGGTGAGGTTGGTACTCTTTGTGGTGTGGATTCTCGAGAACACGAGGTCGAAAACATTTCTACGAGTATTGTTAATGTTGAGGCCGACCAAGCCCAACGAGAAAAACAAAGCCCTTCAAAAACACTAGTTTCTTGCGATCGATGACGTCATAATTAAACAAGAAGCGGCATCTGGCTGGGCATCTGGTAAGTCGTGATGTCAACACACACACCGTCGTATTCGGATAGTCATTCGGTATGGCTTTCAAAGCAAAGTCTTTAAAGCAAAGGAAAACTATAGGTGGAGTAATTATTTTTATTTTATTATTCGTATTAAAATGACTAATTTATAATTTGTATTTAAGGGCAACCCCATTCCCCAATCATAACTGCGAAGCGTAGTAATCCGAATTGGAAAATGACGTAAATTTTAATTTTCTTATTCCATTTAAAGTTATTTAGTGAAAATTTCACATTTCAGTGCTTCAAATACTTTAGGAATAGAAAAACGAAAGGTTGAAATTTTTTTTATCCGCAGTATTTTTTTCATGCCATACCGTAATATTTTTTTTAGAAACAAAGTCCTATTACTCAGATAACATTGAAAAAAGTGAAACCCAATGAGACTAACCACGAAGAAGAGGAGGAGGAGGAGGAGGAAGCAGAAACAACTCCTACTAGCAGCAGCGAAGAAACAGATGAATTAACTTCTAGTTTTGAGGGCACTGAAGATTCTGATTCGGATTTGTCAAAGACTCATATCTCAGAATCGGATATCGAAGAAATCCGCCATGAAGAATGTAATAAATCTCGAAAATCGAATATTTACCCGAAAAAATAATTAAATTGGTTTTCAGTAGATGATTACAACAGCGGCTCACTTCATATCGGTAAAAGAAAAGGATAACTTATTAAAATATGTATTTAACCAGTTTCGTATAATTTATTTCAGCTTATATGTCTCCGACCCGTAGTGAGAAAAATTGTAAAAACAGTTGTGCGATCTCATGAATAGTCCAATAATAATATATTCTTCGTATTCAGTTGATGAGTATTCATTAGGCCATACGCCGGAAAACCAAAGAGTTTCCGATACATCAAGTTCGAGCGAGTGTCCAAAGTAAAATTTTCTTCTATTTTTACAAAATGTATAAATAAATACTCATTTGTTCTTTTTCGTGTAGAAGACCAACAAAACAGAAAAAACCGTCTTCCAGAAACGCGTGTCGACGCACAACTTTGTTCCCACCTGCCGAAAACGAAAGTTTCACTGCAGGTTTATTTTTTTAATTTTTGATTTTTAAATTTTATAAAATAGAAATACTGTGCTGAACATACAAAATTTCTTCTTTTTTTTTAGATGTATCGTTTAAGCCATTAACCAGCACACCAATTTCAGAGAAAAGACATACAAGGAGATTCAGCGACGTGTCTCCGATACCGAATCCCGATGACACTCCAGCTCCAGTAGTCAAAGACAATCAAACTGATCAAATTCCAATTTGCGAACTGTGTACCCACAAATTATATCCCTGCAGACCAAATTCAAAAATGCAAATTACAAAAGACAGTTTGCAATTTTTACGTAGTCATATAGGGAGAAAATAATTTAATTTAAATTGTACCAATAATTCTCTACTAACACGAATCGAAAGTTAATTATTACAAAAATGTTTATTTTCTTAAGGTTACAAAATTAATATATATGTATTTTATCATTACGTGTCCTTTTGTTCATTTTCTTTACAATGAAAAAGACGTTCTGCCCTTTGACGTGCGGTACCGCCGCATTTCATACCTCTCTTTAGTAACGCCGCCTTTAACGTCTCTAAACCCAGGGCTTCGAGTTCGTCAATTGTCTGGTAATCGTCTAAATTTATTTCCGAGATCTGAAAATAAAAATTTAGTTTTATTATGTAATTAATTAAAAGCATAAATTATTATTTTTTTACCAATTTAGACTCTGCATTATCATTATTAACTTTGGATTTTTCACTTAACTCTGGCGATTCCTGGTTTTCGACACTAAAATATGAAATAATAGAATTAAGATTAAGATGATGAAAACACGAGGCAATTTATTACTTTGATGGTGTTGGTGTGTCACTGGAATGTTGTTTAGCCTCTTGTGTATTATCATTGGAGGTTTCACTACTAGAGAGAGAAAAAATAAAATATTAGCAATGATTAAAAAAATGTGAATATTGAAATAAATTACGTCGCAGGACTGTCGTCGTCTGATTTATTCGAATCATTTCCATCGTCGCTGTCTGACGAACTCAAATTATCAAAATCCTCGTCCATCTGCCAACCTTTGAGCTTTTTTATGGAAGATGTCGACGGTTGTTCTGGGAGTTTTCTTTTAGATGTCGTCGGTTCGCTTTCCAATTTATCGCTCTTTTTTAATCCTAGTTAAAATTACAAATTAATTTTTTTAATTAAGAAAGGCCGATTAAAAATATTTTAAATTAATTATTATTTGTATTCATTAGGTATTACCTTCTGTTAATGCATCATTAATATTGCCAGCTAAATTGGATAAAGCTTTATCATACTCTGGATCGTGAAATTCGTGTTTTGGTTTTTCAAGTAAACGTTGTAACCTTTGTTTACGTCGTTCTTCTCTTTCTCGTTCCCGTTCTGTTTGCTTGGCAATCCATTTTTTCAATCTAAAATACAAATAAAAATATTTAATTTATCAAATTTTTTTTCATTCTGTTTATTTCCGGTGGTTAACATGACGATACCTTTGTTCTTCATTTATATCGCGAAGTCTTCGTCCACTGAGATCACGACAGGCTTCTTTATTTGTTGTTTTTTCAATCTGAGCTCCAATGGCTCTCAACATGGATCCAAATCCTTCGAGTAAACAAGCAACATTTTTTTGTAATTATTAATTAACTCTAATTTCTATGTCTTATTTGAATACAAACCTCCTTTTCCTCCCAAAATATTGATGTGCATATGCAGAATGGCATCATTTTGAATAGTGTCTTCTGATTTCAGTAGTCTAGTACCTCGATACAGTGTGAAACATTCAGGTTCTAGTGCCTGAAAATTTATAAATCACACATTATTATCTTTTCTTGATTTTGGTTTGGTTAGTTTTTTGTAGTTTTTCCTCACCAACATATCTTGTAGTTTCCATTTCAATTGTAGTGTGTTCGTGCAATTTTCATGTGGAATACAAACCGTAGATGTTTTCGAACATGTTAAAGGAATTGATTTAACGTAAATCATCCTTAAAAATATTAAAGTAAGAAAGTTAAGACGATAGACTATGCCGAGCTACGCAACAACTGAATCATTACACAAAAAATGGCGGTCAGCGTGGAGTTGAGAGCGCCATCTAGTGGGTACATTCACAAACTTCATGCGCTAATGGCTCTTGACCTTGACGTCATTCTTGAGGTACAGTTGAGACATAATATATTATATATTCAATATGGTTGAGAGTACAATAAGACTTTTCCTTTTATTTTTCTCTATTTTGGAAGAAATTGAAATTAATTGACTGTTGAAAAGGTTTTTATTTTTTCTATTCAAAACGCTTTTACCGATGAAAATTCTCGGGGAAATGACAGGACGAATGGAATGGTATAATATGATACAATACAATCAATCTTTTCCCATAATTCAAAGCAATGAAGCGCGCGAGTTTAAATATTTTTAAACAAAAGAGAAAATAAGAAATTCCTAACGAATCTCTTTATGCCAACATGACTTCTAATTTCATTTTAACATCCATATTCCTCATCACAATTCCTCACCTAAACTCCCTCAAATTCGAAACCGAAAAATATCCCGGATTCCTTATTTACTACGAACAGTTTAAAATAACAAACGTCGTATCATCCCGTATACCCGCCAAATACAACTCGCATCGCATTGAATTCTTCGCATTCCATACACACTTCACTCTCTTGATAACACAAGGTTCCCAAATAATCACCCCAAAAACAAACATCATAACCCAAAAATCAAAATCAGTCACATACTTAAATAAACAAAAATTACTGAATCACCTAATAGAAGGCAAAGTAAAAGGCGACCCAAACAGCTTCGTGCACGGAACCTTCCACAAAAAGACACTAAACGGCGTCATCCACACCTCAAACCAAACTTACTACATAGAAAATGCGGAAAACTATTTCACAAATTCTTCAAACCTTTCATCAATTTCAATTATCTTCCGAAAATCGGACTTAAACAACACTCACTTGCCCTGCAAACAAACGGAGTATTGCAGTGAAACTACCCCTTACAACTACTTACGCGGTCCATCGAATCCCCTGACCAATTACCAAGCATTGGTAGGTCAACCGATCGACCACGTACCTCCCAGACTCCCAGAAGACATATATCTCGACTACGCGGGACCAGAACTAAATGTTACAGGCTATAACCCGGTTTGCGTCGTTAATGTGATCGTCGATCACACTTTTTACCAAAGTGTCGGGAAAAGAAACTTCAGACACACGATCGAAGAAATAATTTACCTCATGAGTGAAACGAATCTCATTTTCGAAAGCACCGATTTCAATAACGATGGATACAGCCAAGACGTTTCTTTGCAAATCAAGTCGATTGCAATTCACAAAAGTACATCGGATCCAAACTATAATCTCTTCAAAGAGACTCTGACTGCAGAAGAAGTTTTGCAGAAAATCAGCGAATATGATTTTGATGGTGATTGCATGGGAGTTGGTTTTGTTTATCGATCGTTAGCGCAACAAGTTCTCGGTTTGTCCTTTATCGCGGATGCGGCGCCAAACGGCACTTTGGGTGGAATTTGTCAGGAAAGAAGATACCTGGCTTTCCAAAGGAAATCCTTGAGTTACAACGCCGCTTTCATAACGGTTGCAAGTAACGGGATTAGAGTACCGAGATTGTTGAGTGTCATTGCACTAACGCATGAACTGGGACACAGTTTTGGTAGTAAACACGACCCAATACAAGTATATTGATTTTTTTTATTTTTTTTAAAGGAATATTTCATTTTAATGAAGTTTTATTTGGTTATCAGCAGGCAGATTGTTCGCCTATTTCTAAGGATGGTGGATCTTACGTCATGGCGGGCAAAGCCGTAACCGGAAACGAGGCAAACAATTATTTGTTCTCACCGTGTAGTATCGCTGCCATGAGAGAAACATTGGATGCAAAGGCCCAATGTTTCTTACCCGATAGACCCATATGTGGAAATGGTACAGAAAATAATTTAATTTTGTAGATAATTATAATTCATTTTTCTACCTAAGGCATTGCCGAAGCATTCGAGGAATGCGACTGTGGTCATCCATTGCATTGCAACGACATCGATCCTTGTTGCACACCTGCGGGAGGAAAAGGCAAAGACGCGGAATGTACCTATAGACGCCAAGAAGGGAGTCAATGCAGTGCTAAACAAGATCCATGCTGTACAAACGACTGCAAAATCACGTCTGACGTCGCCCAACACGTAATACAATACCAAATTCTTGATTTGTATGCTCGATTCATACTGTAATTTACTTTAAACAGTTGTGCATAAATATCGGGGCGTGCAGACTCGACGCATTTTGCGATGGCATCAGTTCCCAGGGTCCGGAATCCCCGGCAAAACGAGATGGAATTGCATGTTACGACCGGACTGGTCTTTGCCTCGATGGGAATTGCATAATGCCCTGCAAAGTTATAACAGGATTGTTTGAATGTGAATGCCCTGAACTGGAATATAGTTGCACTGCGTGTTGTCACAGCAGCAATTCGACTTTATGTCTTCCTGCAATCAAGTATGAAGAGAAAAATTGCTTATTTCGTTCTCTAATTGTGAGTATTAACCGAAATAATTCAATTATTTTAGGTTTGGTATCGTCGCCAGCAATGGATTACCATTGCTCAAACCAAAAGGCGAGCCTTGCGAAAACGGTCGTGGTTTTTGCAATATTTTGGGAGACTGTGCAGAAGAATACAGTTATGTAAAGGATGAAGATGGAGCGAATCAAGATGAAAGTGCGCAATTAGATGATCCTGACTACGATCAAGAATCCACTGAAGAGGATTTGGATACTCTTAAGGATTTACTCATAATTTTATTGGTTCTTTTATGCCTTGGTTTAATATTATGTGTAATCGTCTGCGTTACGCCGTATTCGAAATTCTTAAAAGAACCGCTTACTAATCCTCACTACTCTACTATCATT
>JAQFZO010001718.1:0-14608 GCA_034695885.1 Geophilus flavus
GTTGGGTGATTCCAGAATGGGAGCAAATTGTAATGATGTCACAATTTCTCACTATAGGCTTCCCATTGTGACAACACGAACACTGGTTCCCATTCTGGAATCATCCAACAATGCAAACAAGCAAAACAAGTGAAACAATTGAAACAAGCTGTGAGTATTTGAACGCAGCTACTGTTTATTTGTCTGCTGATGCAGAGAAAATGTACATACATATCTACATTGAGAAAACTAATGTGGTTTCTTTTTCTAGTGACGGCTGTGTTGAAAATGCAGATGCATGTTGGTTTGCTGCTATGATGAATAATGTGGCCTCCATTGACAGAACAGGACGAGGTCGTATTGATTAAAGAAATGGTTATGACTTCTTCACAGTTTCAAAGGTATGTTACAGTATTATCTTAACTTTTGATGAAAGTATGTGCGAGTTGTAAGAGCAAACAACTGATAATTATTACAAGTAAAAAAACTGCGAATATATTAGCCATTGATGACAGTTTATTGCACTAGGTTGGTTTCAAATGTTCACAAATTGTTACAATTCGGGTTATAATGGGTACAAGGATTCATATACAGAATATGATTGTCTTAAGTAGGAATAGGCAAAGCAGTTCTTGAAGATACAGTGATTGGTGATTGGTGGGTTTTTGAGTCACTATATAGTCCATTATAATTATTGTATATGGAGTTGATTAATATTGAAACATTTTACACTTTGCTACAGCTAAAACTGTATACTATAAAAAATCCATTAATAAATTTGGTAGAATATGTTATTTTGATGCTGAGTATGTACAAGGTTGTGGAAATGTAGAATTTAACATTTGCATCAAGAACACATTGATTTCAACTCTAATTAATTTCTATAAGTGTTTTACAAATTGCAATTGATCTATTTTGTCCTATATGGCTATTCTTGAACAATTCAGATATGGTTCTCAACTAAATCATCGAATGTCTGTTTAAAGTAGTAATTCAGATAAATTAAAGTCGCTCTTAAGAGTTACACGTGCCATTGATAATCGTGCAAAGTGTTTGGGAATTAATGGTGTGGCATCACTCGTATGATTAACCAATTTTTTTATTTTTTACGTATGTTAAAACTCTTACAAAAATAAAACAAGGAAACTTCAACGAGTTCTGCTAAAGTTAAAGTACAAAACCCCAAGAAAAATCCGAGATTTCCTCCGATATCACTCAAAAGTGCAGTAAAATCATAAGAAAACCTTTCGGTCGTTTTGTCGTAGGTGTCATCAGAAAAATAAAATTTGATGATCACTTCGGATTCGTCATATAGCTTATCGATTACATCCGTGTTCATCGAGTAAAATGCTTCGTTGCATTTTGGAGGGCAATCACATTTCATAAAATTGAATTTGTTGTATACGTTGCTGTGGTTGAGATAGTGTGTAATCGATTCTGCATTCCACAAACACTCTTTAAACTTCCTTCGTATGTAAGGCAATCTAATGGGATAGAAAGTAACGATATTTAGGTGATGTATCGATGGGAGTTACTCAGTGACCAAAAATATGAAATTTTATCTCACTTGCACTCTCCTTCCAATTCTTTCTCAAAGCAGTCATTGTAACAGGCAATTACATCGTTTTCACTTTTGCACTCGTATTCCTTTTTACGATATTGAAAATCAAACTGGAAATTTACATCAAATCATTAACCATTGTGAAGATTTGAAGAGATTTTTGTCGCTTTTGACGTCACAACTCCTCTCATTAGTATGTTACTGTGAGAAGTAGTGACGTCGTAGCCTAAGTGAAAGTCACTTCTATTTTTCAGATTGAATGCAACACATTTAAATTTTTCCAGGGTGTACGTCTTTATACGTAGGTGTGAAATGAATCTGTTCACCCTGTTATAGGAGTTAATACACAAATACACAAATATCATAATGACGCCTTTAAAGGTGTACGTCCTTTTGAATATTGCAAATTCTCACAAATATGATTTACAGTAACTTACTTCCTTTCGACGTAATTGTATGTGTGTTTCATAACCTTGGAATATTTCCAACATTTCATAATACAGAAAATGAGTTCGTTCATCGGAATACTCTGGGTATGCACCTATCTGCAATAATATAATTCCTTAACCACACAGCGATAGTAAAAGGAATTACGGTCATTTTTCGGTACCATTAATCCAATTTTTGGTCTGAAAAGGTTGCGCTTCTTAATTTCTTTTTCGGTTTCGTTACTTATATTGTTTAACTCCTCAGCTAAGTTAATCATCATCCAAGAATAGTATTCATTAATGAAATGCAATTTGACATACGTAAATGGTCCTTTATAATCAACTGCAGCAACTGAAGTAACGAAATGTTTAATTTATTATATATTTCTTTCAACATATTTACGATACCTGTATCTAATGCTATGCAATTTCCCCAAAACGCATTAATTTGCTTTCGACTGACATTCCAGCGTTTTCCTAGTAATCCACACGGTTTCCTTGTATCTTCACACTTAAAAGAGTTAAACAGTTATAGTTAACTCTGTAAAATCCGGACAAAAAGTTGTGGGCCTGAACACATTTTACGTAAATAAAAGAAAATCGGCTGTGAAATCCGGACCACAGCTGGAAGCTGTGAGTATGTAATCCCATCCACCAACTATGGTAATCCCGACGGGTTTTGGCGGGCTCGAATGTATTTCGTAACACATTCAAAATCATATTTCAGTTCATTAAAATTGTTATTGTTGTTAGCATAAATCTCACTTACCGGAGTGTAGACTTCTAATTTTTCAAAAACAGGAAACGAATTCCATACGTCGCTCATTGATTTGTTTAGCTCATTCAAAGTTACAATCAATGTTAGTATTTCAGTTTCATACGGGTCTGCTGTTGCGCATTTTTTGGGATCATCCATGCATTTGCTGGTAAATTTGTAAAAGGCGTTTTGTAATTGACGCAAGACACCTGGACAAATGTAGATTGCAGGAAAAATGACAGAGTCGTTGCGGACGATATCGGTTTGTTTGATGACTGGATAGGATAGATATTGGGAGACACATTTATATAATTGTCGCAGACAAAGACTTGTCATAGCAACAAGTATGATAAACCAAGCAATGCGTGCAACTATGCTATAGTTATTTGATAATATTTTGTTGACTCCTATTATATTGACGGCAGGACGAACTTTTTGTTCTTCCGAATGGTGTTTTTTGCTTCTTTTGATGATTTTCTTGTGGTTTTTACTGTATATGTACTGGTAATTGGATTTCAACAGTCGGGAATTAGTTGTCAAGTAGTTAGAGTATGGCGAAAATGACATTTTAGTAGCCATGCGTCTGGTTTCGCTGTGAACGCTTTACTCGAGTAAATTGAAAATAATGCAAAGCAAGTTAATTTGCGTAAGCATAATGGACACCATAAGTTAGCTCGTTGACAAGTGATAGATAACAGAAAAACGATCTTAATAAATTACATCTGAAATGACTGCTCTACAATAAATATATGGGTGTAAACACAAAACTTGTTTGTAATAAGTAATAACCTAATGTCGTGACAGGCAGTTTGTCAAATTCTGTTGATCTTGAAATTTTGGATGTTATAAACATGCTTTGAGACTCTTACGTATGTCAGTGGCACAAATTTTAATGGGCTTATATCGTGTTTATAGGTTATAACATGATTCGTCAGTCAATGATTCCAGGAAAATGCAAAACTAATGATGTATTTACATGAGCACATCATAATTAATTACAAACAAGTGATTACATAGTTCTTAAAGATGTTAAATTAGAACCCTTCAGTCAGTTCTGCTTGTGTGTGACAACAATTCCAATATCACTTAAAAATGCAATGGAATTGTAAAAAAAAATCTAGTATTTTCTAGTGAAGGTGATGTTGTAAATGCAGATAAATTTGGGTTTGCTGTATGATGAATAACGTATCTCCAGTGACAAATCAGGACCAGGAAATAGGAATAAATTCTTCACAGTTTTAATGTATGTTCTAAACATAACTTAACTTTAGATTAAAGTATGCGCGAGTTGTAAGAGCAAACGAATATTATTTTCCATTGATAAAACTTTAATGTACTTTGTTCACAAATGGTTACAATCTGGGTGGCAATGTGTACAGGGATTCATTTACAGAATATGGTTATGTCTTAAGCAAGAGTAGGCAAAATATTGTACGGTACCGTACCTTAGAATGTACTACTGATCGGTGGGTTTTTGAGTCACTATATTCGCCCATTATAATTAATGCATATCTATTTGATTTGTGTTAAAACATTTTACATTTGGCTAAAGCTAAAACTGTATGTAAACATTCCTGTAACCAATTTATGGAATATGTTTTTCGCCAGATGCTATTCTATAACAATTCAGACATGGTTGTTAAATAAAATCATTACATTTCTGTAGTATATACAAGTAAAGTAGTAACTAGAAGATCAAATAAATTAGTCATTCTTGATACAACTCCACATTTGTAAGAACAACAAATTTATACTAACAATCGATAATCATGCAAAGTGTTTGGGAATTAATGGTGTGGTCTCACTCCTATGATTAACCAGAGTTTTGATTCTTTATGTTAAAACTCTTACAAAAATAAAACAAGGAAACTTCGACGAGTTCTGCTAAAGTTAAACAACAAAACCCCAAGAAAAACCCGAGATTTCCTCCGATATCACTCAAAAGTGCAGTAGAATCATAAGAAAACCTTTCGGTCGTTTTGTCGTAGGTGTCATCAGAAAAATAAAATTTGATGATCATATCGGATTGGTCATACAGTTTATCGATTACATCCGTGTTCATCGTGTAAAATGTTTCGTTGCATTTTAGAGGGCAATCACAGTCCATAAAATTGAATTTATTGTATACGTTGCCGTGATTGAGGTAGAGTTTAATCGTTTCTGGTGACCACACACACTCTTTCATCTTTTTTTGTGTGTAAGGCATTCTATTGGAATGGAAAATAACAATATTTACATGATATACCGATTAGAGTTACTCAACGACCGAAAATATGAAATGTATCTCACTTGCACTCCGTTTTAAATTCTTTCTCAATGCAGTCATTGTGACAGGCAATTACGTCACTTTCACTTTTGCACTCATATTTCTTTTTACGATATTGGAACGCGAACTGGAAATTTACATCGAATAATTAATTAAAACATTTGAAAATTTAGATTTTTCAGAACAATATTCCAAGAATGCGTTGATTAATCAGATTTACTTTTTAAAACTGAGAACACAACGAAGCAAGAAGCCAAAATGGCTTAAATTCTCGCTTTTACATCTATTACAACTCTGCTCTATACATACCCGTACGTGGTACGTCCATATCTTTTTTCCCTTATTATATAAACTAATGCAATTTTTTCCTTCCCGCAAAACAGGCTTTGTAAAATTAATAAAAAATACACGTTAGAAAATTATAAACTCCCACAAATTTGATGAACACTAACTTACTTCTTTTCGACGTAATTGTATGTGGGTTTCATAGCCTTGGAATACTTCTAACATTTGATAATACATAAAATGTGTTCGATCATCGGAATACTCCGGGTATGCCCCTATCTGCAATAATACAATTCCCTAACCATAAAGTATAGTGAAAGGAATTAATTTTTCGTTACCATTAATCCTATTTTTGGTCTGGAAAAACTGCGTTTTATAATTTCTTTTTCGGTTTCGTTAGTCATATCATTTAGCACCTTTTCAATGTCTTCAACCAGCAGAGAATAGAATTTATTAACGTAATGTAATTTAACATACGTAAATGGTCCTTTATAATCAACTGCATCAACTGCAATAACGATATGTTTAATTTATTATCTATTTCAAAAATGAACAATATTTACCTGTATCCAATGCAATGCAATGTCCCCAATACGTACTAATTATCTTTCGTCTGACATTCCAATTTTTTCCCAGCAATCCACACGCTTTCCTTGTATCTTCACACTTACAAGTGTTAAGAAGTTTAATTATATTGTAACGTATTCAGAATTAAATTTTGGATTATTGAAATTGTTATTGCTGTTGGCCAAAATTTCACTTACCGGAGTGTAGACGTCTAATAATTCTAGATAAGGATGCGCATTCCATGCGACGCTCACTGTTTTAGTTGGGTCATAGTCAGTTGGCAACCGATTTAGTATTGTATCTTCATACGGGTCTTCTATTTTGCATTTTCCGGGTTCAGCTAAGCATTTGTCAGTAAATTTGTAAAAGGCGTTTTGCAATTGACGCATGAAACCAGGACAAACGTAGATTGCAGGAAAAATAACGGAGTCATTGCGGATGATATCAGTTTGTTTGATGACTGGATAGGATAGATATTGACTGACACATTTAGATAATTGTAGTAGACAAAGACTTGTCATAGCAACTAGTATGATAAACCAAGCAATTCGTGCAAGTATGCAATAGTTATTTGACAATATTTTGTTGACTCCTATTATACTGATTGCAGGACGAACTTTCTTTTCTTCCGAGTGATGTTTTTTGTTTCTTTTGATGACTTTTCTGTTATTATCACTGTATACATACTGGTAGTTTGATTTCGACAGTCGCGAATTAGGTGACAAGTAGCTAGTGTATGACGAAAATGACATTTTAGTAGCCATGGTTCTTGTTTCGCTGTGATCACTTGACTCGGGTAAATTGAAAATGACGTAAGTTTTTGTTTTGCATCAGCATGGTGGATGCCATAAATCATCTCGTTGACAAGCCATTGCTTAAGAGAAAAACTATATTAATAAATTATACCGGAAATGACTTTGCACCAAATATAGGCATATAACCATAAAACTTGCATATAATACACCCAATGTCGTGCCAGGCAGCGTCAATTTCTGCTGATCTTGAAATATTGGATCATAATAAACATGTCTTGAGACACTTTTATGATAGTGACACATATTTTAATGAGTTTCTATCGTGTCTTTGGTATAAACATAATTCTGAGTACCGTATATCAATAATTGGAAATCAATGATTCCAGAAAAATGCAGAATTAATAATGCATTTACATGAACAGGTAGAAATTAAATTACAAACTAATGATCTTGCCTTTTTGAAGTATTGTTGTAACATTGCTCATTTTTGGCATTGTATATGAGTAGCCTATATGATATTTACAGCAAAAGCGCGTTTTGTTAAAGATTTAGTTTGTGTATAAAATTTGGAAGGGAAAATCCCTATTGACTGATCCTCGTTTTAAGTCCAGATTGTTATTGCAGCTTATTTTTTATTTTAATAGATTTCAGTGAATTTTATATATTTACGGTAGTTTTATACTAGCTGCGTTCAATTACTCATAGCTTGTTTCACTTATTTCATTTGTTTCGCTGGTTTATATTGTTGGGTGATTCCAGAATGGGAGCAAATTGTAATGATGTCACAATTTCTCACTATAGGCTTCCCATTGTGACAACACCAACACTGGTTCCCATTCTGGAATCACCCAACAATGCAAACAAGCAAAGCAAGTGAAACAATTGAAACAAGCTGTGAGTAAGAACGCAGCTATAGTTATTGAGTTCTTTGATCATATGTGACTGATCACAGAACAAATTAAATTCAAACGAGTCTTCCGTCTTGATGTGGTGATCAATTATGGGTAGGTAATCATCCACAAATAATGTTCTTCCCCAGAGCAGATATAGTTACGATGAGACTACCGTTCATTCTTTGTTGTAGTCAGTATGTGGTGGTCCAGAGCCCTTTTTACTCGGCTTTTCCTACTACCACCGTCTCCGGGATTTGGTAAAGCCCATGTGTGTCATCGAGGGAGCGCTCAATAATGTTAAGTGTGGTTTGTGACGTTTTGGCCCCCCACCGTACAAAGGTTTCCTGGGCGGTGCAGTAAGAGGGGAGCACCACTTTTAGAAATACAACAGCAACAGCACAACGTCTCCATCAAGTCATGCCTTACAATCAAGTGTAACGAAGTGAGCAGGGACAGGGGATCCGCCTAAAGCCACACTGGAAGTCACCGCAAGCAAAACTGTTTTACAGCAGAGCCACACTAGAGCGAATTTAAGCCATACTAGAGACCGTTAGGTATATTAACAATTTCCTTTGCGCGAACAAAGGAAATTATTTAGTGCATACGTGCCACCGTTTCTTGTAAGTTTTCCACTAAGGTTTTGTCGCAGCTCGCTGCTTTCCTTAGTAGATTTTTGTGCAACTAATAAATAATAAGTTTCACCGTATTTTTTGGGTTAAAGTTACAATAAATTATTTTGTATATTTTATTTCTATTTCTGCATCGCGACAAGTACCGTAGTCACAAAGAAAATCGGCAATATTTGGATTATTTCTGTCATTTTTGTATAATTCAGTCATGAGGTCTCAAATATTTTTTTCCAGCAAGGAATAGATTGGAAAAGACATTTTTTCGAATTTCTCTGATATTCTTTGATTAATTTATGTTTGCCCTATCAGGAAACTATGTATTAAAACAGAAATATTTCTGTTTTAAAACATAGTTTGAGACCACTTGAGATTTTATTGTTGTAATGAATATAATATTATATTCATAATGATTCATATTCGTAATGATGTCCAATCAGAGCAAATTATCTAGCGAATTTATTGATTGTTTATATCGAATTTTAATTGCTGAAACAGCCTCGACATACCAGTAAATAAAAAAATTAATTAGCAAACATTGTGGTTAATAAATCTCAATTTATCTCTCAGATCACTTTCAACCCATCACAAACACAACACAACTGGTTATGTCTAATGACTCACAACTTCTCAAGAATGTCTGTTTTCACCATATGCTTCACCTTCTTTCTTATTTTAACCATCTTGGATGCAAAAGAGGTAAGTTCAGTCTTTAAGCATTATTTGCTGTAAATTTTTTGGATTCTATTTTTCTATAATCTATTAAATGATGGTCACTGCAGAAATAGTTTCTAATTGTCCTTTTAAGCAATGCAATGTGCTTGACAAACTTCCGGATCTGCTGTGTAAAACCATTAAGAATAAAATACAGTTTCAACATGCTAAACACGTAAGTAATTTATCACATACAATATTCGCTACTTTCATTAAATAAAGAGGAGACCACCGCTCCTTCAAAATTCAGAAAAACTGTGGTATTAGCTCTTTCGACATAAAAACTGATACAATTTATGTAAAATTTGAAACTATATTGCACAAAATATAGTTTTATTCATCCTATGCTAGAAAAAATGTCTTTTGAAATGGTTATGAAATGCCAACGTTGGCACTTAAAAACAAATTTAAATTCAAACTATTAACTTCAAATTTTTTTACAGCAATTATTATAAACATCTAAATTGTGGTCACAAGTATTTTTAAGTGTTAAGTGTTACCAACATGCTCTGGTGGTAATTTCAGAAATACTTGGTAAAAGCCGAATGTCAAAATCCGATTCCAAAATCCATTATTAATGGCAAAAGCCAATTCTTATGAAAAAATCATAGTCAAAAGGCAATCCATTCAATCATACGTAGGTTTTATGATTTTTACACAAACCACATTAGTAAAAGTTGGCTTTTGCTTTTGAGATTGAATGCACCTATTGTTTATTGCATCATGAAAATATTTTCTTAATTTTTTTTAATGTCTTGGTAGATTACCGATAGAATGTGCTCGTGTATGAAAGCTGTGATCAATGTAGACGTAAGTTTTACACGCAATATAATTCACTCACTTTTTCAAGAGGAGATATTTCACAAGAATCCTTTGCACATGCCCATCCCACATATAGAATATTTTTCTGTTTATTTCTCCCTATCAATTCTCATCGAGCAAAACTTTATTTTATTTTCAGCGCTGGGCATGTCGTACTGCATATAATGAGAAAATCGCTATATTAGACAGATGTGAATTTTTGTTAGTCTTGGTATGTAGAAATTATTTTCCAACAAGAATGCGTTTTGATAATTCCATTTTATTGCCACTTAGGTTGAATTTTGGTTGCTCATAGAGAAGGATAAAACTTTCTCGAATTATACTAAATCACTTCTAGCACCACTGGGAGCATGTGATCCAAAAAATGAAGGCAAAGTGATGGATTTTATAGTTAAAGTTTTCAATCCAAAAGATGACATTGTAAAAAAGATCAGTATGTAATTTTTTTAGATCACTGTTTCTACATCAATCGGGGTGGTGGATTTGGCGCGACTTGAATTGGCGCGACTCGGATTTGGAGCGAATTTCGCGATTTTTATGTCGCCCCGATTCCGACTACTGTACGGTAATCGGGGCGACATGATTTGGCGCGAATCGGAAATGGAGCGACTTGATTTGGGGCGAATCGGAAATGGAGCGACTTGATTTGGGGCGAATCGGAAATGAAGCGACTTGATTTGGGGCGAATCGGAGATTTAGAGCAGTTGTAACGTCAAAACTGGCAAAAAACACTTCTATTTTTACAATCGAACGCAGCAACAAATTTCAATTTTAGTTAAGTATGGTACTTTTTATTTAGCCGCAGTGCTTAGACCAGACAATCGCATGTCGCGTAATTGGTGGGTGGATGTTTTCCGGGAAAGTGTGACAATTAAAGTTAAAACCCCTAAATTGACAAGGGAATAGGAAGACCAACGTGCATAAGCAATTCAACAATGCAATTAGTCGGCGTAAAATATCAGAGTTGGTTAAGCGCATTAAGTTCTTCTTGCATTGCAGATTTCCAAGCGTCGGCTTCACTGCATGCCATGGCGTCCTTGTAATTTCTGGGCGTGTATGAAGCATTTTCAGCTCGGTTTGCTCGTTCTACAATGGTTTCTTGTTCCAGAGTTTCGTTTTGTTCGTCTGTAATGACTCTTAAGGTAATTTGCTCTTGTTTTTCCACTGTGCATGGCTGCATAGTCAATCGGGGTTTTGTTTTGCAGTCGGCGCGAGTTGCGTGGGGCGGCTGCACTGCATTCATCTTCGATGGGTATTTCACTGATTGTTTCAGCAGATTCATTTTCAGTGGCGACATCTGGATTTGCTTCGACAATTTCATCAATATTTGTAATGGTTTGATTGTCATCTTGGTTTGGATACGTAAATAATTCAAAATGGCTCTCAATCGGTTTGTTTTGTACGCCATGTTGCTTTCTAAGGCGATCCGATCCATTTTTCTCCTCTACAAAGTTGCACTGGAAATCCAAACGACACTTCATCTAGTCGCAAAATGCAGTCTAAATTTTTGATACTTCCGGAATAAATGACTAAATTTAGTTAAATGTCTATTCTACAGCAAATGACTAAAGTTGATTGAGGTCTATTCTACAGTTGCTTAAATGTCTATTTCATACTATAGTAATCCAAAAGCCTTTCTTTTATTCATTTAAAGCGACTAAAAATTAGTAAAAAGCTGTGGCTACAGATACATTATAGCCGTTTTCTAGTCGTTTTAGTGGGACTAAATAAAAATGACTAAAATTGAGGGAGACTAGATAAAAAAGTGACTAAAACTGAAAATCTGTTGCTGCGTTCGATCATAGAAAAAGAAGTGTTTAGAAGCGTTTTTCGTCACTTTTGAAGTTGTAACTGCTCTAAATACATACATTAAAGCAAATAGATCGAAGTAGTAGCGTCAGAAGTGAGAGAATTCACTTCCATTCCTAAGATTGACCGTTCCTGTTAAATTTTAAGTTTTTCTCTCGTAAGTGACATTTAGAAGTCATGGTTTAAATTTTAGTCACTTTTCATTTAGACCCACTAAAACGACTAGAAAACGGCTATAACTTTTTAGTCACCGCACTTTAAAAGTATAAAATTAAGGGTTTTGAATTTCCAGTGTGTCTTTTCCACCTTGACATGGCTTTTAATTATTTTTTTAATTGGTTAATTTCAATGTCATGTTTATGTCATGTAACGTGTGATTACTAAAAAACAACATCACTGAAATAAACAGCAATTATCTTGAGTCGTCAGAAATTGCCCGCAGTTTTCAAATAACTTTTAATTGTATTTCTTAATTTTAGTTTTAATTGAATTCTTTGGTGAGGATAGAATATTACAAGCGAGTCGAGAATTTGAACCACGCATGAGTTTGCACACATGCAGAAATTTTCCCCACTACAACCACATTCGAAGATGGCAACCATCATGGACTACCGATCTGCAGTAACTCGATGATAAATCGACATATGAACATGTTCATATGTCGATTTATCATCGAGTAAATTATGATAAATATAAATATAAATTATTATCATAATTTTAGAAAAGTTTACAAAAAAGTTTACAAAAGAGTCTGAATTGTGAGAATGTTATTAAAGGTTGATTGTTTACTTTAAAAAAAACAGACATTTATATTTATGGAAAGAATATATTCCGTTTTCATTTTCAATTTAAGAGTACAGTACGGTAATAACATATATTTTCACGAAACAATTTATCAAGAAATTTTCATAATAACAGCACGCTTCTGACTTCAATTATAAAAGCTATAATTCACTTTTAATTAAGTTTTTTAATTCCATAACAACAAAGTTAGTACTCAGCAACCAACACATACTTGTACATGTATGAGTCTGTTGTTACTATCAATATTATGTTAGTTGTGGACTGAGCTAATGTGTTTCAAGTGAATTAATGTGGCTTTAAGCAAATACTCGATCAATTATTGTATGTTTGAAATTAATAATTTAAGAGCCTCCTGGAGGGGGAAATAAACAAATAGAAAGGAAGTCGAACTAAAGTAATAAAAGTGAGTGTTTGAAGGTAAGAACAATAAATTCATTAAATTGCCATTTTATTATGGTTATTTTTTCAACTTATATTTTATTAATATAATATTTCTATTTTTGAGGAATACTTTCTAAAACTGAATACGGTATATTTTTAAAATATACGGTATTTTCTTAGTGCTGCATTTTAAAAAAATACTTTGCACGTATCATTTTCTAAACGATAAGTAAACTCACCAGCCATACGTATGAACGACACAGAAGATGAAAGCATGCGCAGTTGGCATCAAAATGAACAAAGTCGAGTGATCTGTTTTTTTACTTTTTTCTTTCAGGTTTGAAATTTAAAATTTTATAAGAGGGGTAGCCTGGACTCCTTGGTAGATTCATGCCTGGTCAGCCTGAGTTTTACAATTGTCACATTCTAATATGAGAAGTACAGGAGTTACAGTCTTCACAGTGCCTTTTTGGACTAGCACTAAATCTTTTTGCCTAATATATAGACGATTAAAGTGACTAAAATGTGTCGCCATTTTTCTAGTGGTTTTAGTGGGTCTATAATTGAAGGGTGACTAAAATTTAAATCAATGATTGCTACATTTTTATAAAATTTAGCAACCATCTATTTAAATTTCAGTCACTTTTTAACTCATTAAATTTAGCCATCATTGATATAAATTTTAGTTGCTCTTCGATTCGACTCACTAAAACGACTAGAAAACGGCAACAGTTTTTAATCACTTTAAAACAAAAAAATAAAGGCTTTGGAAGTTCTAATTTTTGCTAAAGGTGTATAAAAATTAGACTCTCTTTTGCTATTAAATTAAGCTGAATTAAGTGTCTAAAAACGTTTTTAGTTACTTGAATTTACAGTGTGGCTGAAATATCAGGCAATGACACCACGATGCCTATCCTAGTTAAGCACATGATTTTCAATTCAATTATAAAAGCCAATAATTCACTTTTACTTGAATTTCATATCTGCAACATGCCAAGTTCTAGTTGTGACCATCAGATATTTATGACAAGAAAACAAAATGTTACGCATCAAACGTAAAAGGAATGCTTTACGAAAACAACAAATCACACAGTTCGTACGACAAAAACTTGCCACATCTTTCGCCAATGCTAATTTAGACGTGATAGAGGACGTTCGTGATCCCAGTATCAGCATAACGATTCGGATCATGTGGCTTAGTATTTTATTCGTGTGTTTCGCAATCTGCTGCTACCAAACTTACGAGAGGGTTCAGTTCTATGTATCCGGACCCTTTAAAGTGAACGTTGAATTTGTTCCAATAAGTAACTTTCCAGCATTTCCACTGGTGTTTAATGGATTGGACACGGTAGAGCTAAATGAGTACTGGCAACAAATACCAGATGCGGATCCAATAAAAGATTGCATGATTCCAGTGCGAGGAATTATAAATCGCAAAGTCAATATAAAAAATTATACAGAACTTTGGCAAAAAACTGACATGACAAACAATATAGTCAACATAAAATTAAAACGGGTAAGTGTCAGTGGTTCATATAAATCAACTTTCTCAATTCAATTTCAACAAAGATCAAAATAATGTATCACTAACTCAATATAGATACATTTTTTTCGTATATAGCAATATTGCAATGAAATTTACTTATCATTTTTGTGACTGAAATTGTGAATTGTCAATTACATAATAAATTTTTATTCACATTTTTCAGAACAAATTTATTCTTGGCAAAATCCTTTCGGATGAAGAGGAAAAGAAAGAAAAATACAATTTAACACTCAGAAGAACTAGGATTACAAAGACTTCGGACAAGAAAGATCCTAATAAAATTCAAGGACCTATCAAAGTGACTCATAAAAATAGCATATTTGGAAAACAGATGACAATTGAAGCAAGTAAGAAATTATTTTTGCTTATTAATATTACAAAATTCTAAATTTTGATTGGAAAGATGAGTACTTAA
>JAQFZO010001719.1:0-14607 GCA_034695885.1 Geophilus flavus
ATTAATAACACGTTATGAAGGAAAGTGGATAGGAGGTTGGGCCGTGTAATGATGTTATTGACGTATTTGACCCCAGTGAAATTTTTCTTTTATTTATATTTTTTAAGAAATAGCGTTGTATCATCAACGGTAAGATATAAATATTGCAAAACTCAATTAAATTTTAACTTTCATTTATCAGAAACCGTACCGAACATAGAAAAAGTGGTTTTATTGATTTTTAGGCCCGGAGTATGAAAATTAAATTTTGATGCGCATGAAATTTGTTTTTTAAAAAGCTACTTAGATGTATGGATCAAAAACGTAAATAACAACTCGGGTTCAATGAAAAAGAAAAATATTTCTTTCTATTTTTTTTTTTTTTTGATATTCGCCGAATAATTTCAACAACATTCCAACAACAGATGGATTCTTGGAAAAAAATATTGTTATTTTTAACGGGAAGAAAGAAAAAAAATCAATTTTTATATTTTTATGCAAGTTTTGTTCAGAAATGACGCGTAAACACGTAAGTAGGCGTTAAAGCTGACATCAATTACGTTAAATGTATTTAACTTTCATCATTGCATAAAAAATAAGAGTAGTCAAACAAAGAGAGCTAAACTTCCCAACATTTTTACATTATTTATCAAATAATTTATTAATTTGAAAGTTTGCGCAAATACGAAACAAAATTGATAAAAATTTACGGAAGTTTGAAAATTATATAGTAATAGATTTTGCATCTATTTAAACGTTCCATGAGCTTCGATTTTAATCGCGGAACAATCAGATCGGGTCGAATGAGCCGCCATTGTGGTCGCATGAAGTGCGCATGCTCGCAACTGCCTCAAAACTCACATTTTTGCGAGTTGAGGTCGACGAAACGAAATAATTTTTCTGATTTTTGCGTAAAAAATTTGCGTTGCGTGGCAAAATCGGGTAAACCGCAATTTGAGCAATCTGTCTAATTACATTACGTCATTGAAAATGACTTTGCAAAAAATGTTGCATTTTTCTTTACACAATTTAGCAAGACTTTTCCATTGGCAGATGTGTAAAGTCACAAATCCCGATACAACTACGTAAATAAGTTGAAAAATCCTTTGAGATTTGCTGCGCAACAAAACTAGAAACAAAACGTACATAAACATTAGCCAGATGAACCCCATTAGCAAAACAAAGTGCGAAATTCGTGCCATTTCGAAACAATTATTGCTGTATAATGTGTAAACAAACTCATCGAGTCGTTTTCTACTAGTAAGGCAGCGAAAACAACATGAATATTAAAACCTAAGACAAGCATAATTAAAAACTATTTAATGAATCTTAGCTGAATGCATCCTGCTCATACTTTCATCGCAGTTCGCCACTTTATCTTCCAACTTTCTCATTAAAAATCGAGAGAGAAAGAGAGAGCAAGTGAAAAAAATTATTTTCTTCCTCAATTTCGCCTGTCGAGCTTCGAAGAAAAACAATGACATCACATTCGCGCGTTTGTTGTAAATTATCGAGGTTTTTGAGATGACTTTCAAAATTTCTCTACACCCGTAAGCACGGTGATTAAATTACCGACATATTAGACGGCTGCCGACATAATCAATCTGCTTGCAACTTGTACGACGTTGCCTTTTATGTTTCAAATTGTTCGAGGAAGAGACGAGAGATGAGGGAAAAAAATATTACATTAGATCATCTAAACTCGATAACAAAGCAAGCGAGCAAATTAAATTTCGGCGTTTTGTGTATTAAAAGTACAGCAGAAAATCATAAAACATGGAAATTTCAAAGCAAATATCACAAATTGTTTTTGTTTTTTTTGATTTTCCTGAAAAAATCTTTACCGCCATTACTCGCATCCCAAAACCTGTCATTTACATTTTCTCATGCAAACGACAGTTTTATCCGAGAGGATATTCGAGCATAAATTCTTACTTAGCTCGCAGTCTTCTAACAGGACCCCCTGCTTTAATAATACAACAAAAAGAAATATGAGGAAGAAGTGAATTCTTTATCAAACTGGCAACAATTTACTCGAAACCCGCTCTTGTTTCGGGCAGACAATTCTGACAAATCCAATTGGAACTTCTTTTCTATCAAATCCCAAATGAATACCACAGTGTGTGTGTTCAGTTCCAATATAATAATCTGAAGTTTCTTCAATTACTCGCTTCTAATGCAATATTTTCGAGTGCATTAACAACACTTTATCTCTTTTCAATATCACGTTCCATCAAAAACACCCATATTTTATGCAACAACTTCACTTTTCCTTTCCCTTTCCTTCTCTCTCTACGTCCAATATCGGAAATGAAACACTAACTCTGATAATGTCAAAGGCCGTATTTACTCCAAATCGAAAGAAATTCTCTCTAGATTAGACGAAATCCTTCTCATACAGACTTCAGAGTGATGCTGCGTAGTGACAAATTCAAAAACCAAGAGATTTAAAATGTTTCTCTTTGTGTATTTATAGTTAGAGAGAAAAAAAAAACTGAAAAGCATTTTTGGACGTGTAGTAATCATAGTTGAGTGAGCATATCTTGTCTACTTCTACCTCCACTCCAAAGTTGGGTCCAAAATGGTTCAATTTGATACGAGTTATCGCACTCAGTCAGACACCGAGTACATTTACAGAAAACTCGCACTTCCAAATGTATGCACTCTCGGTGCAATCTCGTTCTCGGCTCTATAAATTCGCACTTGCAAGGAAACTGCAAAGTGCAACCAACAAAAGAGAGAGAGGAAATAAAATAAAAATAAATAAATAAAAAAAAAAACACCCGCGCGAAATAAATCAAGACTATCTTCAAACTAATTAACAGTAAAACCGTAAAACTCTCCCATTTGCCATCTAGGCAGTTTGCACAATTGGCAGTTTGAAAAACATTTGTATATTCCGTGCAATTCAATGTAGCAATTAACGATACAATGCCGCTCTTCCTTTCTCTTGTTCGACCACAAAAACGTAATTTGTACCCGCAGCTTAGCTGCGCAGCGCAGCCCGTAAAGCCGTTCCGCATCGAATTGAAATTTATTACTTCACCTACACTACGAGCAGACCAGAGGAAAGGAAAGATAGGAGCGACACAAACGTGTCGGACACGGACTAGTACTCGGCGATAATAAAAGTGTGTTTGTGGGGGAAGAAAAGAAAAAAGGCAACAAAAGGAAAACAAATGTTTGTACGAAATTCGCTGGTCATTGCGCAGTTGCGGGTTTGTTGGAAGTGGGTTTTTGTAAACGGCAAAAGGTCGATCTCCCGGTTGCCTAATTGATACTGCTTCTCTGAGGGGCTAATGTTACGACCGAAGGCACCGGTTGGTTAATTAACAGAAACCATCGTCAAAGTTTCGCCTTCGCATTAATGACTCGAATTGAATTGCTGCCCACTCACCTCACTCTTTGAGGTTTCGTTTGACCTCGCAAATTTCTGCCCATGCATTCGATCATCCAATTCAATTATCACTTTCATTTAAATTAGATAATGACTTTGAAAGAATTTCCTGATGAAACTTTTACAGCGTAAATAAAGGGGAAATGATGGGAAGGGAGGGAATTGTGTGAGTCTGAGTCTGCGCACACGAGTTTTCCCTTGTGTTGTGAGAAAAAGAGTGCGAGTTAACGAGAAAACTAGAGGTACAACTTACTGTATAAACTATAACTTTATAATGGAATAAACAGTGTGCGCAAACTTACTAATTTATAAATAGTAATGGAATGTATAAAGGAGAAGTTTGCACACAGAGATTTTCCCTGTGTTGTAAGAAAAAAGTTAGCCAGATAAACAGAGTTTCGGCTTGTATAACTATAACTTTATAACAGAAAACTTTCGTGCACAAACTGAGAAATGAGTAAATAGTAAGGACATAAAATAAAGAGGAAATGAGGGAAGAAATAGTGAGTTTGTGCTGCGCAATGGGTTTCCCTCATGTTATAAGAAAAATAAAGGTTAGCTGCTTGTAACTATGTACTCACCTAAGAACACGGAGATGAAACTCATCAACCGTCACTTCAGACTCATACCGACCGGAATGTCACACTAAAACTAAAATAAACCTGATCCCTGACACAAATGTCATTCCGTACGGTAGTAAACCAATTTCCCTATTTTTCTGGTCGTTTATTACGAAACTTCTTTATATATTCAAATTTACAACTTATAATAACGGAAAACCTCCCCACGCAAACTCACTAACGAGTAAATCGTCGTAACATATTAACATCGATCGTTTAGAATACAGTATTAAAAGAGTAAAAAAAAAATTCTTTAATCTTCTTTTCCACTCGTATATTTCGTGAAAGTTTATAGTCGACTTCAAAATCAAGGAAAGCTTCACTGCGCAGAACCGTGCGCCTTGCAAGGTGACAAATCTAATACACTTAATGACATTAGGTGCAAGAGTTATGTCTTTTTTTATATTTTGCCTTTTCTGGGAATGGGAAATGGCAGGGCAAACAGTCACTTTGAATGCACGTTTCGAGAAATCGCATTTGTTTGGTCCAACCATAAGCAGATTCACACTTTCGCTTTACACCTCTAGGGATCCGTGTTCACACGATTTAAAACCTTGGCATTAAATTAACCGCATTTCACTCACACAAATACGTCTTCATCCCTTAAGCTTTTCTTAAACTTTTCCAAAACTGATTACAAGTTTACCCTTCGTTCCCTCAAAAAAAATTATATAAAAAAATAAAACATTTGATTAAAACTTGAATTTTTATTATTTTCCAAACAAAACAAAAGAAAAACCGTCATAAAAAAATTTCATCATCACTTCACGGACCCTCCAATACCCTCCAAACTAATAAAAACATAAAAAGGTTTAGAGAAAAAAAAATATTGCAAAGTACTCACAGCTTTCAATTTCGATGGTGCATAGTTGACGGTCCATGGGGAAATACTGGAGGTTCATGGGACATGCTGCGGTGACTGTTAACCTGAAGGAAGAACAAAAGACCAGATTTATTATGCTAATAACACCGGGTGCACAAAAACAAGATGGGAAAAGACTCAGAGTTTTCTTTCTTTAAAATTGAAACTAAAATTCTGCATAGGGTAAATAAAAATACTGTTTATGTATAAAATAAAGATTTATTTATAACTTTTATTTCTTTTCTTGCTCGTTTTCTTAGCCTAACTAGAAGCAGAAAAAGCAGTAAAAGATAAAGACGATTCTTCGCACAAAAGAAAGTCGGATGAGGGACGGAAAAAGAAAGTCAAGCGTCGCAAAAGGGATGACACAGTGAGGAGCAGCGAGCGATTCTGAGTGGCATTATTTCACCCTAAAAACGGTGCCATTGAACTCCTTAAGCACGAGTTCTTTGACCCAAAGTTCGGCTTTTTCTTTCTGCCTGCGAGAACACAATTTCTAGCCAAAATCTCTTCATTTCCTACACACGTAGTTTGCTTTGTTCCACCATCGACGCTCGCAGCCCTTTTCATTCTAATCCCCAATCACTTTTTTCCTCGTCTCTTTTTCTTCCTCTGCGCCCCAAATGAGGTGATTTAAAATCCAAGTCGAAACAAAAAAATTTTTTTCACTCAATCCGAGTATGAGTGATAATTTTTTTTAAAAATTTTATTATTATAAAAACTGTTTTTTATTGATAATATTTAAGTCGATGAAGATTTATTTAACGGTTTGTATTAAAAATTAATCATGTTGTAATAACTTAATCGAAAATTTAAACAGTATGATAAATTAAAATTTTTAATTTTTAATGCAACAGGGTAACCTTCCCTGCACTGCACCAAAACGGAAGAAATCCAATTTGGAGCGGGTTAAATTAAAAAAAGCCACTTCCGGTTGAGTTAAGAGGTCTGGAACTCTCAGGTAACTCGAGACACACCCACACTCAGTCCTCTTGTAATTTCATCCTTTCGAGTCAACCGGAAGTTGTGTTTTTCATTTTCTCTCTTATAAATCAATTTTTCATATTTTTTATCATTTTTTACAATTTTTTCAACACGAAGCAAAAACATCCAATTAAAATAAATGTTTTCATTTCTCATTCTGCAAACTCATCTATACAATTCCTTCCATCCGACCAATTTAATACTAGAAACCCACAATGTTGAATTCAATTTTCCCTATTCCCAGTCTTCGCTTTAACGAAAATATAAATTTCTCCAAAAGTAGTAAACAAATTCTCGGGTACACACAAACACAACACAACCGTGAATAATAAATGAAAAGAAAATTCTCTTCTAATACATCAGCATTATAAACAGAAAATTTCAAATTTAATGAAACACATTCAAACTATTAATAACTAAAACCCGGTTTGTTGACGTTGTAACGACACGAACAAACATCGAGTTAAGGGTCAGTCAATACGGTATTGACGGATCACCAAAAGCAAATAGCAAATTTTTAACCACATTCTTAATTAATTATCAACACTTTAAGAAAAAAAATTATTCCATCTGTATGAATAATAACTTGCTAATTTTTTTCTTCCTTTCACTCGACTGAACACATTAGAAGAAGCGCAAAGTGTTTTTCTCTTATTAAAATTTAAATTTTTCCTAATTGCATTAGACTTTGCATTTATTAGACCGAAAAAAGTAAAATTTTATCATTTTACAATTTTTTTTTAATATAGATAAATTTTATTAGAAATTCTCTTCGAGCAAAAAATATGAAAATATATAGATGTGGTTGGTTTTGTTTTATTTTTGACACAAGTAATTCGTTTCTGGTCGAGTTAAATTATCGTCGAGATAATTAAATTTCAGCAACTTTCTTAACCAATGGATTCACAGCGAACGCGGGTTGCTAATTGGAACCCAATGTCACTTTGCTGGGCGTAGAGTTAGTTGATCTTCGTCTCGTGTATATTTGAAGAATTAATTTAAAAAACACCCGGGAAGAATTTTTTCTTTTAAAATTTAATTTCCAAGAAATGAAGAGAAAATTAAATTAATTTAAATTCCAGACGACGAAATATTAGTGGAGATTATAAATATTCTTTAAAAATAATCGAGATTTATTGTGTCTCGTTTATTTGCTTTGGCCGAGCGAAGTGAATTTGTTTGTGAATTTCGTTTTCGTCGCACAGGTGCAAATTCAGTGTGGCAGAAAATTCATTTTTCACTTTGCACAAAGAAATGAATTTACAGTATAAAGCACTACAACTCGGGCCATATCCAATAAAGGAAATGGAATTTTTTTCCCTTTCTCTTTTTCTTCTTTTTATTTTGCCCCAAATACGAGCGAAGAGAAAATTCGCCTTTAAACAACCCAAAGTCGAGTGCAATTACATTTATGCGTCTGCATATTTTAACAAAAGGCTTAAAAAGAAAGTAAGGAAACTCATTACCATTTCTACACTATTATCTTGTCATGATAATAGCATTCGAAGAAATTACCACCACCATCCAATAAAAATCGTTCATAACGGGATGAAAAGAGGATTAAAATGTTACCAGTTGACAACTTTTTTTCCCACTTTTCCCACATTTCTTTCGAGAAACATTTAATCAGATGTGGAATTTTTTTTATGTTTTTTAAAAATATATCAATCAATTTGAGTGTTTTCAGAGGAAAGATTCATGATTTTATATGTGAAAATCTTGTTACGGTACCTCAATTTCCAGACCTATCAAAGGATGGCTCTTTAGGGTATGGCTAACCGGTTCGATCGTGTGGTAACCAGTCAATCAAAGTTGGAGGAGAAGGAAGGAATGAATATCTAATGAGATATCAGTCTATGGCATGGAACTTTATGCAAATGATGTTGGTTATACAGTATTTGCTTGTTAGGCATTCCATTGATTTTCTGTACGAGTTATGTTAAGTATGAATGGGAAATGTTATTTTTATGTAAGTACTGTAGCATATATATTTGCATATGTCGATAGTTTTTTTTTTTTTTTAAATATCCATATTTGTTGGTTTTATGATTTGAGAGCAAATGTGATTTGTGGTAATTTTTGGATGGATTTTTATTTTTTACCAATTTTGGCGACACCCGGTTGAAGTTTTGAGAATTTCTGCAATTTTTGATTGCATGGTAGTGAAATTTATTGAATTTTGGCGATTTTCTGTTCAATTTGGTAAAATTCGTCATTTCAGATAAAATTCAAACCGTAAAATCACAAATTTGAAAAAATTAACGAGAAATTCATTTATAATCAAATCTACAAATTTCTTGTAATTTCAGTTTAAATTTTGTCCAATTGAGGCAAACTTTCTCCTTTTCTATTGAATTTTGGCAAATTTTAATGGCATAAAATAACATGCATGCATATTTTTAGGTCCGTACCCTAGTATTACCCATAAATGAAACAACTAATCCCCCCGTGGCCACCAAAGGAATCATAATTCCAAGGAGGCTCACTAGATTGATTCGTAATAATCTTTTATCTCTCCCAAAAAATTTAATCTTCCTCCATATCGACTGTCCAAAACCCGCATATCATATTTGTTTCATCATATTTACTCGCAAGATGGACATCATTAAAATATAACAAAATAAATAAAAAAAAAAATCAATTCAATACCATATACTCATCAGTATGGGAATACACCGCAGGAAAGACCATTACCATTATTTATTTACGTTCCAATGAATATTGCAATAAGCGAAAGTCGAGAAAACCGAATAAAAGACAAGACAATGAAAAGATATTTTCAATCTCTCGGATCTTTTTCACACAATGTTCGAATAAAGCCAATAAAACCATCACTCGTGCAAGTTTGCAACTCACCCTCGCTATACCGAGGGCTAGAAAAGAAGGAGAGAGAGAGAGACGAAGAAAAAAAAAAGGAAAATAATCAATATCGTTCTGGAAAGTAATGGAAGTTGCACAAATGGGAGAAAATTTCCAATCCATCAGACTGCAACTGGAATTTAACTATCAGTCAAATTCTAAATCCTTTTTCTAAAAATCGATATCGCCTTCAAGCTGTTCACCATCAATCGTTCGGTTCAGGTGATGAAACTGCCTTAATTCCTCGACCTCCATAATGGTCATCGACGCTGCCCTCATTACAAGAGATAAACACTTTGAGCTTTACACTCGTGTCGTTCCATACCTAATTAATTGATGATATGATGGCGTCTTAACTCCCACCGATTGTAATTGTGTCACAACACGCGAGTGATTGATGAGCAGGGGTTTAGTTTTCTTTTCTCCTTCGTGTATTTCGTCTCTTATAAACAAGACTAACAAACACTTAATACTTTTCTGGCTGGAAACAAATGAGGTAAAACTACCAGACGACAACGAGACGTCGTTCTTGTTAAAAAGTCGTTAGGGGGAGAAATAACAGCAATTTTGTGATAGTGAGTAATAATTTTTTTATCACTGAATTGTGACAAGTAAATTGAGGTATATAAGATAAACAAGGGGGGAGACTTCGAGACTTCGAAAATTTCAAATGTTTTTTATTGATTTTTTTTTCAACACCATTTTTTTCTTAAAGATGGGCGTGGGAGATAAAAGTTGGAAAAATGAATCGTTATGTGGAATTAAAAATAGAAATGTACAGTTGGGAAAATGGGGTTTTCGATATGAGATCGTTTGACCACAACTCTTGCTTATTTTAGTCACGTGTTACACCTCGTCTTAAGCTCGAAAAGACGAGAAAAATAACAAGATCTCTCGGATCACATGTGTTAAGCATTGTTTTCGTGTCAATTCAGGTTTTTATACCACTATAGGCGGCCATTTTAAAAAAAATATAGATCGAATGAATGTAAGTTGTTGTTTTGTGTCAACAAACACCCTTTCTAGCCATTTTCGTTTACTCCTGTGACTATAAACAAGATCTAGGTTAAGATCTTATGCAGTCCTGGTGTGCATCTCAACCGGAATCTTGTTTGTAGTCACGTGATTAAAATTTGGAGAGAGCAAAACCTGCTAAAAGCTTTGCAGGAAAGCTTCATCAAGACTAAATTGAAGTATTTTTAACCGACTCGAATAAACAACTCGTGAGTCAGGATTATCCAGTACTCGTAACCACTCGCATTTCACTGTTTACACAACCAAATAAATTACGAACCGCGTTTAATATCGTGTCCATACGAGCTTAAAACTTACGGCAACCCCCCCTGAAGACAAACATACAGTACACATCAACCGCTACCAGGTAATGCAAATATACATACTGTATAAAATATAAACAAATATAATTATTTCATCCCGCAGCTCTTGTCGCTCTCATTTATTCATCAATCGACGTCCGGAGAAATTTAAAATTACAATTACACAGAAACGGCATCGCAAGCCTTGCCGGGAAGTGTGCTGCAAAGCCTCTTTGGTAAAGAATCTAAAGATCTAAGGGGCAGCGATGGCAATCGGTGATCGGACCTGACCGCAAGACACGTTCGTGTGGACAAATGCCCTCATTGGTAGACGCCCTGGACGGGCGAAACTACGATTATTCTTGTGTGTTTTCAATGTTGACCGATTTCATAAAACGCATTCGTGCAGTTAATGTTCAAAACGAAACAAACAAACAAACAAACCTCGAGAAATTCAAAGCTTTCGCATCCTTTTAATTCGCCATGACTGATGAAACCAGCATCCCATTAAATCCACGGCCCGTTTCTAGCGCACGACGGCACGAACTCCCTGATCCCGCCTCCAACTAATGTCGTTTTCGACATAATTAATGTCCTATTCAGTAGAAAACAAGACTTACCTACCGCTAAATTAAGATTTTCTCCTTTCACTGAATGGGATTCAACCCTAACAAACAAAACGACATGTGTGCGAGTTCACACCTAAGACTATACACCACTGATCTCCGAAGGCTGCAATTCAATTAATTACACCTCAAATCCTCGCCATAAACAACATCATCAATATAGAGAACCAAAAAATAAAAAAATAAAACCCCGCGAATTCTGATGGTATTATTCCAAGTTATGTCATAGAAAAATTATCCAATCATCGAAAGAAGGAAAAATTGCGACCGCAGATGAGTTCTGGCGGAAATGAAAAAGCAAAAGTCGCATTTTTTTTTCTAATCTCAGTTGTAGAAAGAGAGAGAATGGGGTTTGGTTGGGGTTGGAGAAATGAGAAAGTCAGTCATTATTCTTGTGCGTCTTTGATTGCTAACTGTGTGCTCTGGGTTTGATCGACTCGCTTCATTGGAAATCAATTCCATGCCAATTGCCCAACAGTGTGCAACCTTAATTTCGCCAGACACGACCTCGATACATGTCGTTCGGACCGAATAAATTGTTTGCCATTGTCCAAAAATCCTGATACAATGTAATTTATTGCCCATCTAATCACCAGTCAAATTCCAACGGGTTAACCACAAACTTCAATTAAATTTCCATATTTCGAATTCTTTTATTTCCCATTCTTCAATTCCCCAATTCCCCCTTTTTTTTTTAATTATCATAAATTTAATTCCATAAAAAAAAATTTTTTTTTAAACTTTCTTTAATAAAAAACCAAAATTCCTATTTTCCACAAGGCAGAAGCAGGAAACGATGGAAAACATTCATCAAACGACATGCATGCGCGTCATTAACGAAGAGCAAACCATACATTCCAAGGTCTTTGAAGCACTATGGCGACGGGTTTCTGATTCCGACGTAGTGAAACTGCAAAATGCAACTGTGATGTGTTTTTCTAGTAACTGATTTCACCGGAATTTGGGCTAATTTCATATTTTTAATGTCCTTTTTTTTTCCTTCCCCTTCCTTCACTCGCTGTTGGATGAAATCCGAAGCGAGTTGCATTGCAGGCTTGCAGCGTGTAAAGATGACATTAAAAATAAACGAGGAACGACACGGGGGAAAGGGAAAAAAAGCGTTTATAAGGGTGTGGTGGGGCCAATGTTGGAGGCGGAAACTCAGCCATCCTTTATATAGATTAATCAAATCAAAACGCGTGACACAAAACCATAATTGACAGCTGTAAATGAACTCATCATGTCGAGATTCGTCTTGTAAAATGAAAAAATGTATTTTTTCGTTGTTGTTTTTTTAGAAATTGAGTACAATATGTGTAAGTCTCGAGATTTTTAAGTTCGTCGACCCCTTTTGCCGATATCGACTGGAGAAATTTAATTATTATGAAAGTAAAATCCAATATGGCCGTTCCCATCAGTTTGTTTACCGCGTTGCCTTGGTGTTGTCATTATTTTTCTTTCCTCGATTGAATTTCCTAACACCCTCACGTCTGATGATATGAAAGAATGAAAGAAAGTAAAAAAAAAAATTTTCCCCGTCCAGTGAAGTATCGGACAATAAAAGGGGGAGAGTCGAACAATTTCGTTACAATGTAAACAGACGCTCGAAGCTGTCACTCACAGTTCATTGCTTATTCACTATAAAATTCAAACACTGGCCATAGAGTTAGTGCGAAGCCTATTGATTCCTAATTCAATTTGGTGCCAATGCAAGCTGTAAATTAAATAACCATCTAATTCATGTTTACACTTTAAAAGCAAAGTTTGACACAAAAGAGAGTAATGTAGCTTGGGGAAAAAAAGGTTTGTAGCGTATTTTGTTTGGTTTTAAATTTAATTAATTTATATTTTCGATGACAGAAAACTTCCAAAATTGTCATCCGTAATTTGATTAGGAAATTTCTTGACGTTTTATAAAAATGTTGCGTCTGGAACATAATTGTTTACGCACAGAGGTTTTGCAATGTGTTATAGCAATTCTTTATAGTTATAATTATATATAAGGGACGAGACGAAACTGGGTGTATGTATCCCTTGATTACACTATAAATAAAGGTGGTGCAAGAACAAATCCTGACAAGAAATTGCTAAATGATGGACAAAATCCTCGTGCTTTGCAATAAGGGGCGGAGCTTAGTTTTTTTATTGGTTCACCTTATCTTTATAATTATAAATAGTGTAAAAAAGTTAGTTATAATTTTAAAAAACCAGAAACCCATAACTATAGCTGTATAATTATAAATTTATAACGCAAAACCTCAATAGAGAGTTTGCACAAAAAAAGCAGTTATAAACTTATAATTACAGACTTATAGTTATAAGTTAAAACTCTGTGGTGTTAAAATTTCGTTTACTGTACAAAACTAGCGGGTTTTAATCCTTATTGCTTGTTTTTAGCACTTACATAACTAATTAAATCAGTCCAAAGTTGCCAGAATTGGTGCTAGAGATGATATGATTTACACAGTTGAGTTTTAGAGTGGGGCAGCATGGCGGTCGCCATTTGCAAAAGAGGGGTGGAGTCTATTATATCAAGAATGGATAAGGTGTAGAGAATGATCAACTCTAACACTGCCAATGGTGTTGTGTTTGACGCTCGGTCAGCGACATCTGGTGGTGACTGCTTACCCTAAATTTCCTGTTCGAACTGTTTTAAGTTTAGCCCACAGGATGGCGTCGCCTTCACTGTCAAACAATTAGTGGGCCTACCTCAACAGTGAAGGTTAAGGGGGCTCCACACAAGAAGACTTAGGCTAATTTTGACCTGTGGATGGTTCCACTGTCACCCATGTTTCCCTATGGAAATTTTTTTTTGTTTGAAATCTTTGTAAGTTATTGCTTCACAGACTAAGCTCATTTTCCCTATAATTATACCAAATACCTACTATTGAGAGAAAATTTGAAAAATATAATTAGGAGCTTGGACAAGAATTATTTTGTTCCACAGTGTCATGAATTTTTTTTTCTCTCTCACCCTAGCTTACGGTACTGTATAAATTGTTTATTTTTCTTTGGATTTTTAATATTAAAAATGTTTTCTCACTAAATGAAACCTGCTGGATTCAATTTTGTGACTAAAAATGGGAAAAATTAAGATTTTTATGTTTATTTACATTTGTGCTTTTACATCCCAATTAAGGCCATCACTCCCCCTAATACACCATGCTCCTCACTCCACTCATTCCAGCAGTTCACATCTTTAGCTCCCCACTCCCCCTAATACACCATGCTCCCCACTCCACTCATTCCAGCAGTTCACACCTTTACCTCCCCACTATGAGCAAGCAAAGCAAAGAGTTTCTCCTTGGTGCAGTGCAGGGCTTCAAACTGAAATTTCATTTGGAAAAAGTATAAACCAGTGGGATTCAAAAATCTCATGAAAATCCCAAATCTTTAACAACATAATCTGTAAAAAAAAAAATTCACTACAACCTTTCAAAATATCAGAAATCATTCAAAATCCCAAAAATCTTTTAAAATTCATGCAAAATCATTCAAGATCTATACAAAATTATTAAATAAAATTTCAAGATCTATACAAAATCATTAAAGAAAATTTCAAAATCTTTAAAAATCTTTCAAAATCCATGTTCAATCTTTCGAAATTCTTGTATAATTCAAAATCTATACAAAATCATTCAGAATTCCATAAACCAATAGTAAATTGTAACTTATATTTACTTAATATACTTCTTCTGTCAATAACTTTATTTAATTATTGACCAAAACAGCTTGAATTGTTTGAGTTTGTTTTTTTTCACCTCATCTGACCAGAATACTATTACCCTTCCCCTCATTCCTTAAGGGGGCTATGGGAAAAATGTTTTTTAGCTATTACAGTCATTCTCAGATACTACTCCATAGACTGAGCTCATTTTTCCTACACTTACCGTATTTCTTCGATTAAAAGCCGCGGCTTATATTAAAATCAAGCTGTTTTTGATGCGGCTTATAATCGAGGGCG
>JAQFZO010001720.1:0-14593 GCA_034695885.1 Geophilus flavus
AAAATATTATTAACATAGAAATTATATTATATCATGCTTATGATGGTCTTTCCTGCTTCGCCTCTAACGCCTTTTCTGTCACTAGATGGCGCGACATCCGATCGACGCCTCGCCTTCTCAATCAGCATCAGTAGACTCTGACCGTGACATCAGAATGCTTCTTTCAATTAGTAAATGAAATAAAATATGTACAGCCGCCGGGCCCGCACCAAATCCATCCGGTTTTCACAGCTGTTTTCCCTTTTTTTTAAAAAAATACGCCCAAATTCCACTCAACTTCCTGCTCCGTTCCTGATTTCACCTGACAAATTTAAATATCTCTTACTTTTAAACACTTTGTTAATACTTTTCCCAAATCTGGATATTGATCTACATCGTCTTATAGTCATGACCTACATTCACCACTCCCCCACCAGAAAACATGACCTTGCATTAGTAGTGAGGTCAACGATCACTTGCAGCATTCCAGAACAGGATTAAGATCCAATTTCATTTGTAATTACCCCTAAGAATAATTTAATTCACAACCAAAACCATCAACCAATGATCACATGGATGTTAACTCACCATTTTCAATATAGGCGCCACGTACAGACCCAAAAATGCGGAAACCATCCCTCATCATTTGCTAGAAAAGAATCAATATAGATTTGACTCATCTCTGAATAATACGCATCCCACCATTTTCTTCACTTTTTGCTAAGAAGTAAAACTAGATTCGGATCTTTCCTGCAATGTAACACTTTATGTTTATCTCTCTTCGTTTGGCCACCTGTAGGTATCAATGACGTAAACGTAAAAAGAAACATTTGATAAACAGATGATAAATATAGGAATTCTAAGTTTAACATGATGAGTTATATGGTAATTGTAAACTGCTAACTAAATTTAATTCAAAGTTTAATTACCTGTGGATAAACAGTTCTATTTTAATTACAAATTGTATATCATGATTGGTCAGTCAAAACTTCTTGCAGATTGCAGAATCGTGTGAATTTTGTTTTAAATTTACACCATTACAAAGGATGTGTTGTGAATTCCAAAATAAGTTTTTCTCGACGTGTTTTGTTTCACAATTATCATTTTTTAAAAAAAAAAATTGTCTGTTTTGCCATTTACGAATCAACTCACGTGGGTTGTCTGCTCGGTTTGACACTTCGGAAATGGTGCCACCCAGTGATTGAAATGTGAAATTCTCTCTCGCTCTCTCTCGCTCTCTCTCCAAAAAGGGAGAAGAAAAATAAAAATAAAAACATTGAAAGCGTTGACTAATTCATTTCAAAACAAACAAACCAAGGATGAGGGTATAGCCATTTTAAAACTGAATAATCCCATTATGAAACCTTGAATACATTACTGTATAACGTCAATTATCAGTTATTTAAAATTATGAAGAATTATATTGGATATTCTTCATACGATAAAATTGTTACGTACGTGAAATAATGTTTTAATTCTTGATAGTTGGCATTTACTAGCTGTTCCTGGATCTCAGGTAGACTTCATTATGCATAAAGTAATATTTTTAGGCTAAATTATGCTTCGCCTCTTCTTTTGTTTTTGTATGGATGATGAGTGATGACATTAAAGTTGTCTGGCTAAAATAAAACAAAGAATTAGTAATTGCCTCACTTTTTGGCATTGGCATTGCCTATGAATGGAGAAACGAAAAACCTTTAACCAATACGTCGAATTGGCAAACACCCAACGAACAAAATAACAGAAAACATGTCCGAAAAAGTGACACAGCCGAATGAGGTCAAACCCCTCCTCTACACCCAAAAAAAAAAAAAAAAAAAATGGGATAAAACCAAAAATTCAGAGGTAAATCTCAATACTCCACACCCATTTCACGCCCGTGATTTGAAACCACAATTTGCGAACCGAAAACCCGAAGGAAGTGAATCACGGCCACAACAACCGTTAAATTTTTTCTTCTTCAAAAAAAATTTATTTTTTTACTTTTTATTCACCCATCCCATGTTTGTATCCATGACACCAGACGTCGCGTAAAATCGGCGCCGTCCCCTTCGTCCCTCAAACGCCATCTGCCGGGGTCACGAACTGTGAGGAGGGAGTTTGATAGGTAAAGGCGCGTGCTCGACTCGTGTCTACAACTAACTTCCCCCAACCCCAGATCCCCAATTCTTAAGAAAGTTTGAAACAAACGTGGAATAAAAGCCGAAAAGCCATAGAAAAAAGTGTCGTAACATGTTGCAGAGTCCGATATCCTCCGCGACTCCCTCATCACATCCTCGGGGCGGGGCTGTGTTAGGAAAAAGCAAAGCAGGGGTGGGGTTGGCATTGCCGTCATGGCATGGCACCCTGGTGGCTGGTCGCAAGGCTGAGGCCGCGTGGTTCGTTGGCAGTGGCGCTCCGGGCATCGTTCTCTACTCAGATGGGGCTGTCTGTGCTGCTTATGGCAGCCGCATGGTGCCTCAGGTCGGTGGACGCTCGGCCCGTCGTGTATCACATGAGTAGACACCGACAGATCGACAGCGCCACCATGGCAGGCGCCGTGGTGAGTAAAAACAACATTTTTCCCTGTTATTTCTCACGCATTTCTCCATTTTTCGTGTGAAAAGTGAAAGAAAGAAAGAAGGCCGTGTACTCGTTTTTCTACCCTCTGCTGCTCTCTCACACATTCTCGTGACCTTCGGCCGTAAACGGAGCCGACTCAGCCCCGAATAACCCGGGAGTAAGCGAGCGATAACTTGTTTTCTTAAATCGATTCGCGCTTTTTCTGTGTTTTGCCAGCGAGATGCCATTGGCGATTTCGCGTAGTAAAAATAGACGAAGGGCAGCCGAGAAAAAGAGTATGAGGGATTCATTCACCTCAGTTACTGATTCCGGAGGAAACCCCTTTCTCCCCTCTTCCCCTGCTGATAAGACTTACATCTTGAGAGCGAGCGCACGAGTGTCAGCTTGGTATCCAAGGTCCTTTTTCTTTTCTTGCTGGGAATAAGTGAGTGGGATATGGCCGTGAGGGAAAGAAGGTTTATAGTAATTTACTGTAGTTGGGAGGGGAGATTTGAGTGGGATCCGATGGGTCCTTTACAGCTGCCGTGATAGATGGAGTGGGGTTTTGTTTGGGTAATGAAGTCAGGAATTTTCGAATGTTTTGATGGTTGAATTTTCAAAGGCAATCTGTGGATGGATGGATGATGAATGATGATATGGATTAAATGTTTTGTTTTCGTTTGATGTTATTGACATTGCATGGGTGATTTATTGATTTGTTAAAGGGAGGATTGCATTTTTTTGTTTGTATTAAATTTTTTGACAATTTTTATTGATTTTTTTATTATTTATTTCAGAATTTTTTAAAAAGTTTTTCAGTTTTTTTGTCTTTGTGTGATTTTAGTTTAGGATGTTTTTTAATATTTTGGATGTTTTATTACATTATATTACATTACATTTCCATGGGTTAGGCTGGTAGGTCGTTTATCTCTTTTTAGGTGATGTTTTAAACATTTTTTGACAATTTTTATGATTTTTATTCCATTAATTTTTTTTTTAAATTTAATTGCTCTGTTTTTGGTTTTGAATTTTTTTTTATTTTAGTTTTTTGACTGTTTTTCGAAGTTTTATTGATGTTTTGTGATGTTTTATCGTTCATTTTGACAATTTGATGTGTTTTAGGATGTTTTGACTCTTTTTTCTGTTTCTGGGTGTGCATTTAGGATGTTTTTTCCTGACTTTTTCCCACATGGACCATTCATCTTTAGCTGTCAAAGGCGTTTGGGATTAAAGGGGAGGCCTGAAAGGTTAAAAGGGGACTCGAATGGAAGTAGGGAAGGTACCGTATCAAGAAATAATTCCTATTGTTTACTCGACGTCTCTATCAATCTTATCATCTTACAAGAGGTCACACTTTTAAAGAGGGAATGCAGGAAATAGATGAAGTGTTTAAAAACTAAATTAAATAAGGCTTTATTTTTAGATATGGTTTTCATGGGGGATTTCTTCTCGTCTCTACTGTTTGTTTGCTAGTTTTTGATTAAATTCGAGGCACCACTTCACTCATCATCAGACTAAACATGCAATCTAATTAAGTTTGATTGCACTTGTTTGTTGCTACAAAGAAACGTAAACAAATTGCTTCATTTACAGATAAATTAAAGTCGTGTTAGCTGCAATCCAACCATCATTTATTAAACTTAATTCCCGAACCATTTTCTCAAATTAATTCAAAGTTGAAATAAATTTCAAAAAAAAAATTGGTTGCTAATGTCTGCTCCAGAGGTTTCTTGCAGGAAGTTTCACGCAGGAGATAAGTAGTTAACAGTTACTAATAACTGTCAAAATTGCATTACTCATTCAAAGGTTGTTAATTAAAACATTTAAAGATAGCAGTCATAAATCTAACCAAAGTGTGTAGTCAGCAGGAGAGGGGGTCTCTTTATCTTAGTGTATAAGTTCAGTACTTTCCAAAAACTGCAAGAAATTTACACATGATAAAAAAGAATTTGTCTGAAAGCTGCAAATTTCGACCATCTGGGAAAAATTACACGATTAATTGACACATCACCTGCTCATGTGGGTCAGTGGTTTAATTTTTTGCCAGAAAACATTAGGTGGATGATGAATAAATGGTGCAAACTCACACCAAATTTGATTACAGCAAAAATTGCATTTTTTGAATAACATTTAAAAGAAAAAACACTTTAAATTGTCACCAGATGTTGCATTAAATTCTGTTTGAATCCACAAATGATCAAAAACTAATTTTTTGTTTTTGGGGCAAAACCAAAAACACGTTCATACTTAAATTGCTGCAGAAAAATAACTGATTCGTCGATTTTAATTGAAAATGATGAACGAGTTGTAAACACTTTATAATTTATCGAGAGTTATATAAATCAATTGAAACTATTCATTAATAACCGACTCATTCAAAATTTATAATAAAAATAATTTCTAAATATGATATGCAATGAATATTGATGGAATAAAATAAAATTTATCGTTGCCTTTATTAAAATGTATTGTCAATATTCCAGTGGTTTATCAGTTAGTTACCCATTCACATGAGATTATCCCGTTAGAACTGAAATCTGAATGAACTCCCAAACGAGTCTCACTCTCTCGATAAAAACCTCAGCCACCAGATGGTACAACACGTGACCTTCCCTTCACTATACAGTACACACATGCCAGCATTTGCCTCGCTTATATACCCTTGTACGTTGAGAACACAGAGCTGCGCGTGCGTGGGAGGAAGCTTGTTGCCCTTTTAGCACTCTGTGAGATCAAATTTTGCCATTTTTTGATTTTTCCCTTTAAAAATCTTAAAAAATAAAAGATCCAAAACGGAAGTGACTCGCTAGCAGCAGAAAACGGGCACCTTGATCAATTATAATGCTCGATCTGCAAACGGATGCTCTTCCTCGTTCGTTTCCGATGACTCCGGACCTCGTTAAAGGTTATTCTTTCCATTTTTGCAGGACTTTCTCACCAAATATGGCTATTTGCCTCCGACGGACTTGAATGCGGGCAGTCTGCGGACCGAAGAACAGCTCAAAGATGCAATCCGTGCCATGCAACGCTTCGCCGGCATTTCCGAGACGGGGGAAGTGGACGAGAGGACGATCGGGATAATGACGAGACGACGATGCGGAATTCCAGACTTGGTCGGAACATCGGATCGAGTGAAACGTTATGCGTTGCAAGGGGGCAAATGGGATCACCTCGGCTTAACGTGGAGGTGAGAGACAGTCACAGACGTATAAATGGAGTTTGGACTTGATGGAATTAAACGCCGTTTTTTGTTTCTTGTTTATTATTATTATTTCCCGAGTGATCTGTTTTGGTTTTCGGTTTCTTGACCTCACTCACTCGATTTGGCTGTGACGTATAACGTTTGATCTGCCACAACCTCCTTGAGTGAGTGTAGTAAGGCTTGCAATCACCTCCAGTTAGATTTTATTTCGAGTTTTGCACGTAATGTTTGCATTTTATTTTGTTTTGATGTGTTTGCTTAGTTTACACGACCTGGTGTTGTAAAAAAAAATTTTTTTTTAACCATTTTGACTGTTATTATTTCTTATTATTATTAGTCTTTCGCGCCCAGCGACGAATTTGGATGCGGGAACGACGAGACGAGAGTTGAGTCGTGCATTCAAGGTTTGGAGCGATGCATCCAGACTCACGTTTAGCGAAATACCATCCGGACAAGATGCTGACATTGCGATATCTTTTTTCCGAAGTTTTCATGGAGACGGTTATTCCTTCGACGGTCCCGGAGCGGTGCTGGCTCACGCTTTTTTCCCGGGACCCTCATTGGGTGGCGACACGCATTTCGACGACGAAGAAAATTGGGACGCGACACACAGCGCAGATTCGCCAGGTATGGAACATAAAAAATTTTCCATTCGTTTAATCGAGCTTTAATTCCTCATTTTTTCTGTCTCTTAAAACACACTCAGGGGTCAGTTTGTTCGCCGTGGCTGCGCACGAATTTGGCCACAGCCTTGGACTCTCGCATTCACGTGATCAGAAGGCGCTGATGTATCCTTATTATCAATGGATACAACCGGATTTCTACCTTCCAGAAGATGATCGCATGGGAATTCAACAACTGTACGGTACGTAAAGACAAAAAAACTGGATGAAATTTGACAGTAATGACGTCAGAAACGGGGAAAACTGACGTTGGATTTAAGTTGTCAGGTTCTAGGGATCAAAAACATTACAAAATCCCCTCAGAGAACCGGATTACGTCACCACCACCTGTTTGTCCCTCGATCGATGTCATCTTTTGCTCGACTACATCGATTCACTTATTTCTCGTTCGTTATTCATAGGGTCAACCACAAAACAGTGGGCGAAACTCCCTCCGATGTTCACACGACCACCTTTCATGCCCAAACCGTCTCCACCCGTCTGGACTACACATTATCCCTACAACGAACCACAATTTCCCACTTCCGGTTATCACCCGGTGCCGAGCGCCGAGTCTCCGAAGAACAACGACGTCCCGAAGACGTGCGACACGTCGTACGATGCCATCTCGATGATCCGAGGCGAACTTTTCATTTTCAAGGGCAAAGTAATTAATCTTAAGGAATTAAATAATCAAAAAAGTAATCAAAAAATATTTTATTTTTAATAGTATTTTTGGCGTTTGGATGCGAGTGGTGTTCAACGGGATTATCCAGTGGAGATAAGCCGGTTTTGGAGTAATTTACCGAAAGATATGAAACGGATCGATGCAGCGTACGAGAGACCTCGTGATAGGAAAATTATTTTTTTCATTGGTGAGATTATTGCACGAAAAGATGTTTTGGTGTCGAAATTTGAATCGAGTTTCTTTGTTTTTCGTGTATAGGGAAGCAATATTGGTTGTTCGACGGTAACTTGTTGGACCCGGATTATCCGAGACCGATAACGCATCTGGGTTTGCCCGAGAGTTTGAGTAAAGTGGACGCTGCAATGGTTTGGGGCCACAATGGGAAGACATATTTTTTCAGTGGGAGAGAGTATTGGCGATTCGACGAAAGCGATGGGAGAGTAGAATTAGATTATCCTCGCGATATCCGCACGTGGAAAAAGGTGCCTTATCATCTGGATGCTGCCTTCCAATGGACAGATAGTAAGATACGAATTTGTGATTACCTAACAATTTGAAAAGTTACTTTTAATTATGGCTACCGTATATACAGTATAGTATAAGAAAAGTAGTGAGACATTTTTGGAAATGCCCCATTCATTACCTTCTTATATGTTACCATCATTAAAATTTGAGTTAGTTTGTTGTCGTCGTTGAAAATGAACACCCTATAGTCAGGAAACACTATCCATATAATGAAACAATTAATTGATCGATCACACATGACCACATGTGAAACTTAATAACGATGAAACTCAATTTCATATGATATGATATGATAGAAACTTGCTGCGAAGGTCAAACTTATCAGGTATCAGTTCCTATTATGTACTCATGGAATAACTAAACTCCATTCTTCCGCCTTTCCCTCACATGAATTCACCACAAAAACCCCATCGATTTCAGGCATTATTTAATCGCAATTTTCAACTGCAAAATTGTAATAAGACATCAATGCAAAAAGAAAAACAATTAATTCAATTTTTTTTTCTTTAAATCCAGGAAAAACTTATTTCTTCAAAAAGAAACGTTATTGGAAATACGACGACGCTAAAATGATCGTAGAAAACGAAGAAGGAAGTCCGTCCGCTCCGTTTTGGATGAAATGCGACTCGGACGAAGCCACGCACAGTTCTCACGTCCAAGATCCATCAGCAGATGCCGGATATGCCGTACTGCAATCGTCTACTAGTTTATCGATTCTCCTTTCGTGCATCTTAACTTTTCTCGTTGCTCGATGACATTGACTGATCATACGAGACATTTTTTTACTTAAAACGAAGACGGGTTTTTTTATGAATTCGTCGTTCGTTCATCCATTTGTGGAAGCGAACGTCGGTGGTCGTCGGTGGTATTTTTTTTTGTTTTTAACTTTTGTTGTTTATATTTTTATTTATTTATACTCTCGATTTACTGCCAATGTCGTTATGTCCTAATTTCTCCCTTGGTTGTGTTTATTCAGCCGTTGCTTTCGTTTTATTATGGTCATTCATGTGCCATAGTTTCATTTGTCGGTACGTCGGAAAAGTTTTTTATCTCATGTTTTTTTTACTTGATATACAAATTTTAATTAAAGCGAAAATAAAATATGTAAATATGTTTATTTCAGTGAATTTTTTTTATTTTTTTATATGAGCTCACGAATATGTTATGGCAGCGCCATCTAACGCATCCAATCAAAACCTAACAAAAATAATCAAATTTTTTTTAAATAAAAATCAGTGACCTTGTGCTCGGTATCGAATCAACAAATTGCAGCGCCTACCATCGCTCATCTTTACTCAACCGTGAATAATAAAAAAAACCGCCCTGCCGTTAAATCTGAGTACTTCAGATAATTCTTGGACACATGGCCTCCATTCACTTTATTCAGATTCAGATCTTCATCACATAAAACATTCAAAATACTCTGCCCAACTCGAATCGTAATCATGCTCGTAATTCACACTAAATCCTCTCAAATGATGGGCTTCTTCTGGTTCCAAACTTCCATTTTACTCTCTTCGTTCCAATTTATACTTCTTTCTGTTTTTCCAAACACGTTTCACCTGCCATCACTTCCAAGAAATTCCAGAAACAATGTTTATGTTTCTTCGAAAGGCACATCGATTGTATTACACACAGTTTCGCGTGTGGCAGGGTGATTATGATGAGTCCTCTCGTCATGACGTGTCCGAATAGCCATGTCCAGAGGCTCGCAAATATGCGCAATATTGATAAAACTGCAGTGTGAACAGCTGATCCTAAAGAATCCCAAAGATACAATTTGCTTCTCGCGTTTTATAATAAAGTCGGTTTTAATTTTTCAATTTTTTAAATATTATTCATTAATTTCTATTTTGTAAAATTTAATCAGAGTGATGCCTGGTAGAGTGATTTAAATTATTTGATTGAAATTTTATGATACTTTTGCATCATTTCATTATAGGATACACTAGTGATACGGTACCTTTATGTCTGATACCATTTGCTTTGCCGAACTACTTATTGATTTTTTTTGAGGGACAGAATCGAGCTGGCTATTGCATCTCATACCGTCCTTTCCATCTAATCAACCGAAATTAAATGAGTCATTCCTCGATATTGACATGCACTACGTTTACATGGCACAAATAATCCAGACTTTCTAAAGAAAGAAAAAAAAATTATTACATCCAAAGTGAGTGTCAAATAAAGTGTCGTTCCGAATGTTACGTAGTCGATATTTAATTAGGTTACATGTTCATCAACAAGAGTTGATGGGAAAAACTAACATGCATTAAACGAATAAATGTCCATCTTAAATATCATCTCCTTTATTTTTATTGCAATAAACTAATCAGTGTCTTGGATTCGATGCAATAAAACAGAATCGATGCCGACACTAATGTCAGTCTACAACATTCTCACATAATAAATCAATAAATACGTGGAGCAACACGTGTCGACTGGAATAAAACTCATCACAGACCCAGAGGAATCAGCATTTTTGTTTTCATCCCAGAATCAATGTTTGTCACGGCATTCTCGAAACTTTTTATAATTTTGAATTTAATTATAATTACAGGTATTTTTTTATTTAAAAAAAAAAAAATTAAGTTAATTCTTTTATTTTCAGAGATAAAATGTGCAGATTGGTCGTATGATGGTAGCACGGGGCCAGAATTTTGGTGCGAAATTTCCTCTGGTTGTTGTGGGCGAAGCCAATCACCGGTGGATCTGAGACTGCTGAGACTAAGCATAAAACCAGCTTTTAATTTTATTGCTTACGATGAAACGCCTGCATCGGCAACGATGGTCAATAACGGACATTCGAGTAAAGTTTTACTTCTGGTTGAAAATTACGTAGTTTTTCCCTCATCAGTTGCATTAAAAAGTGACTTTTCTGATTTTTTTCTTTTTTTATTTAAGTTGCCGTAACATTTTCCAGTGATATTGTGCCTCGAATGAGTGGTGGAGGTTTGGATGGAACATACTTTTTCCATTCACTGCACATGCATTGGGGCTCGGAAAACAACAGAGGTTCCGAACACACATTTTTTGGCAGATCATTTCCTATGGAGGTGATAAAAGTTGATTTAATAATTTATTAAAATTAAAATAAATTTTGTGTTTATTTCATTTCACAGATGCATCTTGTTCATTATAATGCAAGGTTTTCAAGTTTGGGTGCAGCAATTCGGTCTGGAGAATCTGATGCATTGGCAGTTTTGGGAATTATGTTTCAAGTATGGTGTCTATGTCTAGATATTGACTTGCATTTGGTTTTACGAGATTAAAACTACCGTACTCTATTAGGTTGGAAGATTAAATCATCCAAGTTTACAAAGTATGACTTCGAGAATGGATTTGGTTAGCTTTAATGGACAATCCACACCGATACAACCGTTTTCTCTGGGCTCCATGCTGCCACCGAGCCGTGCATTATTTTATAGATATTCCGGTTCTTTGACGACTCCATCTTGCGACGAGGTCGTTGCCTGGACGGTTTTTGTTGCAACGAATGAAATGTCTAGTCAGCAGGTATGAGTGATCATATAGAGTTCAGTTAAAAAAGTAAAACGATTTCTGTTTTTAATAGATTCAGAGACTCAGACAAGTGTACTCTAGTGATGAAGACGAACCACCAGTCGGAATGTCTGATAATTATCGTCCCGTGCTGCCGTTGTTTGGTAGACAATTGGAAAAAGTCATTGCAGTGTAATGAAGTTTGAGTGTTTCTAACATATAATTGTATGTACGATATGAAACAAATAAAATTTAGAACGAAACCGACAATGCTTTTTTTTCTTGAGTGAATTTTAAATTTAAATTTACCGCCAATTTTAATTTTAAAAAACGTAAATAGATGGCGCTGTTAGTTTAGAAATTGACTCGGAAATTGACTACAACAGCACAGCGCCACTCTGCGGCAAATTCTGGTAGTATCGATGCTAGGCTTATGCAGGGCGGTAACTCAAACTCGTGTTTCTGGTTTAATGAGCTTAAATGGATGAATCTCCACGAAAACATCGGAAATTAAAATTCCAAGCAGACGATTTCCCTGACGATGATTCCACTCAGGACAACTTAAGCTCAAATTGACGTTATGGAATGTCAATATCCCGGTTTGCTCGTTAACAAATTTTTCATAAATGCCATGTTTTAACTAGTTTTTCACTTCAGAATCAAATGCAACCTGTCAACACAAACAAAATCGTGGAAACGCTTGACGCCAGCGCCAAAGTTTGAGTTTTCTTGCACGCTCACAAACGGCATCTGCAATCCCAAGTCGATAAAAGTCATAATGCCGAGAAAAATCTTCAACAAAAATTAAACTTTGCAAACTTAGAGGTACCGTATCGGGGATCCAACTAAAACTTCAATTTTTATTTATCTGAATTTCTCTTAGGTAAAAACGTTACAAAACAAATTAAACGAAGCGCAAGGTGAGGCGAGTCTCAGGAGGTTGGAAAAGCGAGTGAACGATGAAAGAAAAAGAAAGAACGAAAGCATGACACCTACGAAAAAAACTGGGAAAACAATAACAATAAATAAACAGAAATCAGGACATGTCGAGAGTAAAAATTTCGAAGTAATTCGACGAAAACAAAATTATCCTTATTCTCGAAAGTGTCTTTACTGAAAAGATGTCTTAAAACAGTTTAAGATGTCTTAAAATTAGTGACATATTTTCAAAAAATAAAGACACAAAATCCTAATGTGTCTTTAAAATTCAAATACTAAAACAAAGTTGAGTTTTGAGTTTTAGACGTCACTTATTCTCATTAGAAAGAGAATAAATGAGAAAGTGATGTCTAAAACAAAATAAAAGTCAACTAAAACAACTTTGTTTCAGCATTTAAATGCAGCTACTGCAATAGACTTTGCTCTCTTAGCAGATGCCACAGTGGAGTGCATCGTAAACAAAAAAGATGATTTTGTTTAAATTAATGACTTTAAAGTTAGGAGTGATACTGTGCTGATGTAACAAGATTCTGGGTTATATACTATAAGCTTAAGTTATTAGGCACACACTTTTAAAGTAAAGGGTCTAAAAGTTAATGCAGTCATAGTTTAAAAAGGTCTAAAAGTTTCAAAGACTTCTAAATAATATCTTTGAAATTTTAGACTTTTTTAATGATTGTATTTATTATTACGGTACTAAAATAAAGCATTCACAAAGAAAATCACTTTAATGCATCATTTTAGTACTAACACCATTCAATGTTTACATTGGTATCAGTCTGCATGTAATTGTCTTAAAGCTTTTCTTTGTGATAATTTTAAGATCTTAATGACGTCTTAAATTAAGACACAACGGGAAACAATCCGAAACTAACCGAAATCGGCTCCGAAACAAAAAATCATGTAAATTTGATAATAAACCAAGGCGAGTAAAAAAAAAAATCAATTTTAAAACAAATTAATTATATTCTATTTGACAGTAAAAATTTCAGGGTCACTTACGTCTTCGAATATAATTCCCCATGTTTCGTGGCTACGAACATCATCCCATCGTCATTATCCAACGAAAAAACGTTTCACATCATTTACAACTCCCGAAGTTTCGTTAGGAGATTGGAAGCCTTTGAGGTCCAACGGAAGCTTGTTTTGGAAGTTCTCATGACGAAATTGATTCAGAGCACGCAGTTGTTGTTGAGTGCCGACAGAATTAAAGCCACAGGAAATCAAACGATGAATACGGAAAGTTATTTTTGGATGCTGTTTTCCTCCATTTCGTCGACGAGATCGACCAGATGATGCAAGACGAATTTGTCAAAGAAGGCCATCAGCGACTCGGTGAAACTTCAGTTTTTGGATGAAATAAATTCTATTTGTATGTTTCTTATTGTTCTTGAATTTTTCTTCATTTTTTAAACTAATTAATTAATTTTTTAAACATATTTGCAGATAACTGATTTGATTACCAGGTACGGTATCAGATTTTTTACGTGCAGACAAGGTATTAATAAACTGACAAAAGCAAACGACGATTGTAATTGTAGTTCTAAGGTATACTTTTTTTAAAGAAACTTTACTTCATTTTGTATTTTTAATATATTTTTAAATTTTTTCAGATACTTATCGAATTAATTTTATCTTTGGAACAAGAAGTGGCGACATGTAAAAGTAGAACCAAAGTCGATGAATGGCTGTTTCGCTTTTTATCTATAGGAATTTATCTTTTACCTTTTATCATTATCAATGAGAGTATTTTTTTCTCGAAGGTACGTACCTACATCGATTTATTTCTAATTAATGACTTACACTAATTATATCCAATTTTTTTCTAGTAGTTCAAATTTTGAACGGTCTTGTCTAGATGACACTGGTCTGATTTTTGGAGATCGTCCAATACATAAACACTCGAAGGAAATAATATAAAAGGAAAATTATCATAAAACTGTCGGGTTACATTTATTTGTGGGTAATGTTGGCCAGCCCAATATTTAAAAAAAAAAACTGTTATGCTAAATTTAAAAAAAAAAAAAAAATGCTTCCATGCATTCTGCAGTTCTGCACATACGCTGTACCTATGGTCCAAATTTCATGGTAGTTGGCAAATTAGTTAAAAACTTATTATTTTTATGATCCTTATTTAATATTCTAAAACAGTTTTTAATTTGGACTCCATTTATTCGACCCCCAAATTCCCTGCTTTTACCCCCGAAAAAAAACCTAAATTTTATCCCATTTTTATACTCCCAATTTTTAACTGGTTCCTACCCCAAAGCCACTACTACTTTTTACCCCCATTTTTCAAACTACGGTACTTTTTGACAATTTCAAGTGGTTTTCAACCATTTCTGAACCATTCCTAACTTTGGAAATAGTCAAAAAGTATTTGAAGTTATTTTATGGAAAGAAGCAGGTATGGGAAAATTCAAGGTTTTTTTTAGGGGGGGAAAAGCAGGGCATTGAGGGTCGAATAATTTATCCCCTTTTAATTTAATTTAATTTAGTTTAATTTAATTTAATTTAATTTTTTTTTTTTTTTTTTTTTATTTATTTTTAATTTTT
>JAQFZO010001721.1:0-14588 GCA_034695885.1 Geophilus flavus
GAAATTTTTATTCAAAAATTGAAGTAAAAGCATTTGCTCTTTTTTATTCATACTACCCAAGTCTTCATATGTTCATTCATAACGTTCTTGCTTTTGTGGAGTAATTCCATTTTTTCTGTTTTTTAAAAACATTTTGTGACAAAAACTGCCAAAAACATCCTCTATGAACCAAATATTTTTGTTTTTTATCAATAGTTGCTAAATTTCCACTAGAGAAGCAGAAAAACATACAAATTTGGAACAAATTTCAAAGTAAAAATTGCAGAATTTCGAGAATCTAGTGACTTTATTTGTATTTTCATGTCAGTTGACTCATTACTGACTCTCTTTGATGCCATTCCATCAATCTCGGCCATGTCGGCCACATTGGTTTATTTAAATTTATTCAAACTACCCTGGTGACTAATGTGTGTGATGCATCTATGGACAAACGATGACGCAATTTTCCGTTTCACGTTTACCATAAAGCAAAAATCATTTTAAAATTTGTTTACTTCACCACTAATGTCCAATGTGTACAAAGCAACAACTGACAAATGATGACGCAATTTTTTATTTTATCTTTATTGAAAAAGTTTACCAAAAACAATAGAAAAACATTAAAACCTATTCTTTTTTTTCTAAATCAAAAAAAAAAAAAAAATCCCTCCAATCACAGCATTACCCACCCGCCCACACCACCCCATCTATTTATTCCCCGGTCGGAGCATGCGATCTAGCCAGCAGTGGTAATCGATAACCACGCATCACTTATCTCCCACACCAAACGCTGAGCGGCGTTGCTGTTGCATATCTATTCTCATCTCGATGCTGAGTTGACTGAAAAGAGAAGTGGTAGTAACACGACCAATATGAGGAGGCTCCTTGCCTCGCATGCTGCTTGCTTTCTACTAATTATCGCCGCCTCAGTTTCGCCACACACGGGTAAAGTATCTCAAACCACCCCAACTTTTTCACCTCTCCCACATTGCAGCTGCCGATGCTCACGGATGCGAGTCGGCAGCATCATCTCCGGAGTGCATCCGATCGAATGCGCTTTGCCATTGTCGTATTTTTAGTCTTTCCTGCAAAACTAAGTAATTATATCGCACAAAATCACACGATACGTCTGTGCGAAAATTATGATTTTCTCATTTTTCCCGATGCACTTTTTTTATCAACAGATCAATATTTAAGAAAAATTTTTTTTTATTTTTTTATTTTTTTGAAAAAGTAGGAGGGTTAATTCACTACACGTGCCGTTTGGCGGTCTGTCAGGTTTAAATGGCGCACGTGAGTTGTAGGCAAATTGTTATTTTCGGATGATACGTGAGATGTCTCGGGTCAGCATGGTCAAAATGACAGAAAAAGGGGATTAGGAAATTGGTTTTTCAGTGAAAGGAAGTATAAATTTTGATCTATTGTCAGGTTTCAAATAGAATTAAAAAGAATTTTGAGGAAATTAGAAAAATTGAAAAAAGTTCTATTTTTTTGGGAGGGAGAGAGAGGGGCGGGAAAATTTTTTTTTTATTAAAGACATTTTTAAATAAACGTGCAATATGTTTGTAAATGAAATGCATAATTAGTACAATGCCTTCCACTCCATGCTTGTAATGTTTTCAATGGGCAATAACTTTTGCAAAATTAATAATTAGTTCATTGCGCCCAAATTTGAAACCATATGTTGCCTTTAACTATAGATAATTTAGGAAGAGGTTAGTTATTTAAATAAATATTTATTTCTTGCCATAAAATACTGAAATAAGTACAGAAATAGTTAAATCTTCTACTGTAGAAACTATATACTGTAGATGGTTTTTATTTTAAATATAAATAAATATTTTGGACATTAGTAAATATTTGATCTTTTTATCCATAAACAAATATTTTTGGGTTTCTGGACCTCCAATATCTAATTTAAACAAAATTTCCTTGAATAAAAGTAGTGATTTATGAAAATACTGTGCAAGATCAAAAATATTTTAGCAGGAGATAAAAATGAATCATTAGACGAATTAAACTTAGTAAATGTTGCATCGTTCACTTTTTGTCCCGATCACATCCTGTGACTCGGAACGTAGTTTTTCACGGCATAAATCTTTACTACAGTCTAATAGGACTGACATTACTCGTGAAACTTAAAAATGTTAAAGCCATTGTATTCAAATTATTTGAAATTGGGTGACGTAAATTTAAAAAATATAAATAAATATTTCACTGTTTTTTGGTAAATTTGATGCATTTTTTTCATAAATATGTATTTTAAATTTTGATTGCCTTTAGTAAATATCAGCTTCCTATAGATAATATTAGAATATTAGACTTTGCCATTTTTTATTTATATTTATATTTATATTTTTTTTTCTAAAAAATATTTTTAAAGTTACTTTCACAGATTGGAAAAGTAGAAAAGTTTGTGGGTGGTTTTGGGAATGTTATGTAATAATAATAATCTTAAATTGATATTTGTAAAGATAAAAAAGCTTATTGGTTGGTGACTTTGTGGGACATAGCAAACTTCAATTTAAAATGATGTGAACTTGAGTTTTTGGAAGTGATTCAACTCATGACCTTGAACAATTTGATATCTGACAAGACTGATCCATCAAACCTGACAGTTTAATGCACATGTCATCTCACTAAAAACATGTTTTAAAGTTTATTTAAGTCTGTTTTTCCATTGCTTTCATTTTCTTTTTAATATTAAATGTGTTTAATTTGCTTAATACTAATTACATGTTCTCTGGTTGTCTTAGTCTTTAATGAAAAGCTGAATTTTTAAAATATTCTTGGAAACTGTGTCAAGCAATGTGATCTCTCTCTTAAAGAGGTTGTGCAATGAAAACTGTTGATGTTTCTTTAAGAAAAAAAAAATGTTATTCCCACTTGTGCTCTAGTTATTAAAGTGTAAACAAATGAAAACTCTTGTTGTGTACACAAGTATTTACTTTTCATCCAGCCTTGGGGAATTTTTATTTTTCCTCCTGTATTTATTTTTTTTAAAGTCTTTAAAAATATTTATTTTATCTTCTGATGTGTGAGTTTTGTGTATAAAGCTGAGTTTTGAGCTTTGAAAGTTTATTTTAAAGCTAGTTTTGGGTGTTTTACTACTTTTGACCTTTGTAATTTGCTACAAGACAAATTATAACACAAATTATACTCTACTGTCAGTAGTTATTACTCCAATACCCACTGCAATATCCACCCTATGGTTAGTGAATGGGCCCTCTGTTGCCTTTAGTCTTAAGGGGACTGAATTTCTCCAAAAAGAAAAATTACAGCAAATGTTTTGGTGGAGAGTTTCTGCTTGTATTTTATACATTTTTAATTGCTTCCATGTTAGTGATATAAATTATTACTTAAGACTCAGAGCAATTTGCCACAAGAGAAATTAAATCTCATATAGAAATGTTATATATAAATAAGTGTCATGAGGAAATAAAATGTTTTTAATTAACTAAAATAGAAATTAAAGATTTTGATGAATTTCATCAAAATGAAGAGAAAAATGTGGAACAATGTAGAAAATCAAAGGGAATATGAATGACAGACAGTCAATAATTCATTGTCATGACCACACACAGGAACATGGTAATTACTTACCAAGAATTCCAATTACTTTTCATATGTAATTAAATACAGGATTTTTCTTTGGTGTAATTATTTAACTGGAAAATGTTTAATTAAGTTTCATCTTTGAATTAAAGTTTTTTTTCTTTGTATACACAGTAGCAGGAAATTAATTTTCCTCCTTATTTGTTATAAATGAAATATTTATAAATAACTAAGTCAAAAATTACTTGCGTAACCGTGGAAAATGAAAGAGCATGAAAGTTTATTATACTAAGTAATTTTCTACATGGTAATTACCTAAAATTGATAAAGTTGCATAATAGTGCATTGGAGAGTAAATTTTATATTTTGTAAGGAAGTTTTTAGAATGTACAAAGTTTTATCATTTTTGACTTCGGTGTTTGGGTGGGTTTCGGTTGTGAGCTTTGGAAGTTTTATCGGAAGGTTCAGATTTTTCTATGGTTCCTTTTTGGTTGAAATGTGTGGTTTTAGTAAAAGAATATGACATTTTATGACAATAAGACACCCCTCCCCCCCATGCTTGGCACAAAGCTCTGTAAGTGATTCATGCTATGAACAGCCAATAACGAATTTAAAATTAATCACATTTGGACACTTCCTAACATTATAACACAAATTTTGGTGATTGTGATTAGACAGGTGCATAAATTTTGTAAGCAAACTGTTGCCAACAAAATTCCAGAACTAATTTCTCAGATGTCATCTTCTTTGATTAGTTTCCGCTTTGAATTAGCTTACAAGTTAGTGAATTTACTCGCCATCAAACTCACTACAACTATTTTGAGTTTGTAAATATTTGGCCAGCTAAAAACAATTGATGTAATCATTGTTTTTTTCAGTTTATTGGTTTAATATCAAAAAAGAAAAATTTTACACATCAACATGTAATACGTGATTTAACCAAATATCAAACTGTGAGTTTTTCATTTTTCATTGCGCAACACTTTTAAAATTATTATAAAAACATTGAACATTTTACAAAAACCAATTTCCATATCAAACCTTCCACACAATAAACACCTGAAATCACTTTCTTCACCCGACAAATTGGAATGTCACCTCCCATTTATCAAACCAAAAAAAAATGAACATTTCTTTTACACTTGACACCACTTTCAACATCCAAACACTTTCCAACACAACTCTCATTTCTTCTTTTATATATTCCCTTCCCTTTAAAAAAAAAAACAAAAAACCTGTAGAATTTTTTTATTGTGTTTGTTACATCTTGTTTCCTTCTTTACCCACTTTATTTATTTTCCAATTTTTTTCCTTCTTTCTCTCTCTCTTTATTTTAAAGTAGATGGTAAACGACGCAGCCCCGAAGTTTGCCAACGTCGTTTGGAAGAAGCAACTGCACAGGGTCGAACTTGTTTAAAGCAATGTGATACGGACCATGATTGCAAGTCCAAACGAAAACGATGTCTGTGCGACGGCGTATGTGGAATGAGTTGCATCAAACCAGGTGACTTTAGGAAATTAGAATGCTCGCCAAAGCGTGTCTGATTTGCTATTTTCTAATCATCTAGATCTTCGTTGCCCCCCACCACCCGCTCCGGTAAATGGAAATATAAGGGTGACTGATGACTTGTTTGGAGCGGAAGCATTTTATGTTTGTAATAAGGGATTTCGTCTGGTCGGCACGGAACATCGAATCTGTCAGGCAGACAGTACTTGGAGTGGCACGAATCCTCAGTGCTTGGAAGCTAGTGAGAAATTGATGTTTTATATATACTCGTATCGCTTTGGTTTTCCCTCTTTTTAATCTTCTTTTTAATTGGGAAAATCGATTGGGATCCAATCTTTTTGGGGCGAGGGGAGATAATAGAGAGTTTGCGGCTTGCGCATAAAGTTGTCTGTTGTTATAGTTATACGGTAAGTTATAACTGTCTGTCATAAAATTTCAATTTTTGTACTAAAGTATAGCTAGTTTTAACACTTCAAACCTGCGTCATGGGGATAAGAATGCACACACCACTTCGTGAATAGGAAATTTTTTAAATTTTTATCCAAAAAATCTGAAACTTGGTGACTTCGTTCTTGTGACAATAAAGTGTAGTCTTCTAAATTTTTATTATTACATTTAATTTTATCACTGATTTATTAAGGATTAAAGTTTGCTCCCCTTACTGGTCCATGTACCCCTAAAGCACAGTATACTGTGTCCTAAAAGGGTTCTTGGGATAAGAAACGAATGGCTAAGCAGCTGTACCCTAAAATTTGAAACTAAACTAGTGCCATTTAGTGGATTATAGCAAGGGCAGTTGTAAATATTCACACAGCCAGGGTTTAACGTCTTTTTTGTTTCCCGTCCAAAGTTTCAGAATTGGTGCTACTGTACAGATGAAAAGATTTACACGGTTGAACTTTAGAGTGGGACGGCATGGTCGTCGCCATTAGCAAAGGGGTGGAATCTATTATAATTATGAGTTTTCTTATAAATAAATAATGTAAGAAGGTCAGTATTATAAGTCAGATAACCAGTTACATGTGCAAACATTGGTGACCCTTAAATAGGATTAAAAGTGATATAGTCAGCATTACAGGTTGTAATTACGTACAGGTAATCATACATTATAGCTATAACTGTAACTACGTATAATTTTGTGCGCAAACTCGCTATTGTGTGTTAAAGTTAAGGGGACTTTTCATGACATGTTGTCCTGTACTTCCACTGTATTTCATGTCTAAAATTTCTTCAATTATCTTCACAAAGTTGAAAATCTCAAATTTGCCATAGACTAGTAAAGTCACCATGCCCAAACAATCATTTAAACCGTAAAATAATCAATGGATGAGGGTCTGTTTGGTATAGGAATTTGCCATAAAACTTGAGTTTTCAAGTGTCTGTTTATATTTTCTCCCACTGGGCCAAAGTTTTGTCACCCCCAAATTTGACATTTTGGTGATTTGTGTGTGGTGCAAAATATCACCTTAAAATTTTAGGTAAAGCTGTTTTTACCTTCCTTTTTCTTGTTCTAAAGGTTTTTTACTGTAATTCTTATACTTTTTTTAAAAAAATCAAAAATTTGATCCTTGGCCAAAGTTTTGATGTGCACTTAAGGTTTCAATATCTTCTTTACTGATTGGTTCCGGGTTGCTGGGTGTGCGTGTGTGGTATCCAAACTCCAAAGACACTTAAACCTTAAACATTCGGCCAGTCGTCAAGGGGTTTGTAGCTTTAATAGTCACTACACGGTGCTTAGTGCCAGTTCCATACGAACACTTTCTCGTGTCTTTGTGTGCTACAAGGCTTGCATCGTACCAGGGTCAATCCCTGATGTGAAGTACACTATCAAAAGGCATGACGGCTTTAAGATCACATGTGTTTTGTTGGTGGTTAGTTAAAGAAATGATGACGGCACACACAGTTTTCACTGACATTCTTTGTTACGGGAATGGGATGTGTAGAATCCAGCAATACGTATATTGTATGTGAATAATTCCATTTTTGTGGAGTTACTTTATTTTGCAATGTAAACACTTCAGGATTGTTAACTTTTGTCCTCTTCAGGTCCCATATGGGGCCTACACTTGCCGCTGGCGACTTTAAGCTCTATACTTAAGCTTATCTAACCATTTTCGGTTTTGCGGTTGTGGTTTTGCGGGCAATAAGTAATGAGGTACTTTAATCTACTCTTTAAACATTAAAGAATTATTAATTTATACATCATATCTACTTAAAGAAGATCTGGCAGAAATCCATGTGTACTTTGTACACCTATGGTCATAAAAATCTTCAATTCACCCAATGCTGGTTCGGGACTTAACTTAAACTCTATTTTACTACTACTACTACACCCTAAGAAATTTCTGGTGTAAATAGGAGTGATTGTATTCATTTTGATGTGTGAAATGCTTGTCTCTGGGCTGACAACTTTTTTATGTTCATTCACTCTTCAAGGTGTAGAGCCTGCGTTAGCGCTTAATAACACCTAAACCAACCTACAAAACCTGTACAATATAATTCTATCTCATTAGGTATATGCAACCACCTTAAAAAAGAAGTTTACATCATAATTTTACACCTTCAAGGTCTTGTTTAACATTTCTAAGCACTATATGCCTTTGAATGTAAAAGTCCATCCTTGTGGTGGTATGTAGCACCTGAGATAATTGCTGTAACTTTGCACCTTAACATTGCTTCTTAATACCTATCACTAGTTGATACACTTACACCTTAAGAGATTTTCTTAACAACTATCACGATAAAAGTATACCTCTAAAATTTACCACCTCTAGTAGGTGTTAAGAAGATTTTAGGGGTGTTACTGTTCATAAGAATCCCGCTTTCACACTTAAACTAAAGATTCACCTTAAAAAAATTTACACTCATCTTCCCCACCTTTTATTAGTGTATTTTTACTCTTGGTAAGTGTAGATAGTTATTTCACATCCCTTTACACCCATTTTATATCTTTTAACACCTAGGATTTCTTTGTGTGTACAACTCATTGCTGGCCATATTACAAATACTGTCACTAGGCTATTGGGCCAGGCTGATATTTAAGTCGATTGATTTTCTGCTTTCCAACGATGCAGGCTCATAATATTTAACAAAAGATGATAAAAATATGCAATGAGATCTCATGTCATTTATTTTGTTATTTTGAGTTCAATTATCAATCCCCTTTAAATATTAAGTTGCCCCAATAGCCTAGTGACAGTATTTGGAACTAAGCATTTGTAATGTGGCCAGCACTGACTTGTGAGTGAAGTAAAGATTTTTTTTAAGACCATATGTGCACAACCAAAATCCAGCATTGCATTCTACTCTCTTTAAAACCCTTACCCTCATAACAACTGCATTTAAATCAGAACTACCAGAAACTTCTTATCTCAATCCCCGTTATCTTACCAAAACCTCTGTCTGCACCAGATGCAACCCTGTGGTTGTAAATAAAGTCCTTGCCCAGATTCAGCCCATAGTTAAGCTAGATCACAGATAAAGAAAAAACTTCTTATTAGTTTTCCCAACATACTCACGAGTCAAGACTAGCAATAAATGCCAAGATGTTATAGAAAGAAACCATTACTCTCCTTTGTGCCTTTAATTGCACTTTCTACATCAAAAGTGTATAAAAATAGTCATTAAAATATCCATTCTTTCTTTACTGTTTTCCTTTAGCATACTGTGGCAAACCACCACATGTTGCCAATGCACGTCACGATGCTCCTCTGGATAGACACCACTTTGAAGTCGATGAAGTGGTTCAGTATACTTGCTCGCTGGGTTACATTGCCAAAGGCTTTGCACAAGCTAAATGTACATATTATAACGGAACCGCAAGTTGGTTTGGTCCTGATGTTGAATGCAGTCGTATGTAAACTTTTATTTTCTTATAAACTTAATAAATAGAAATTTGTTATGAGGCACGAATGAAGCTAGGACCCAAATTAAAAAATATAAAAACTTTGTAATTTTCAATAGCAATTCAAATTCTATATCGGTGGCGCCACCCATTATTAAATTATTGCAATTTAGCAATTTAAGAATGTGTTGGCCTAGTGTGATGTTCATGAAGTTTGACCTAGGACTATTATCTCATGGGACGTGACATAGCCTATCCCACATAAATCTCGTGAAGTGGAAAATTCGTATTTTGGCAAGCAAAATGGTTGTCCTCAACACTGCCAAAAATCCAACAGCTGCAAAGAATATTGAATTGTGTTAATTTGATGTAAAAATAATGTGTAAAGACACATCTGCAAGAGAAAAATTGAATTATCAATCTTTTGTGAAGTTGATATTTTGCAATAACTTCACACGTTGCAAAGGGAACATAACAAAATTTCAGCATTAAATTTGCATCAATTACCGTACATGAAAAATGCAATAAAATTTCATTGAATTCTCATATTTAATTAGTTCATTTTACAATAAATTCATTCAAATTTCAATGAAAGTGTAATGTAAATAAAATAAAGAATATACACTATACATTCTTGATGAAATGAAAAGTTAAGTTTACATCACATGTAATTACAACTTAACTACTAACTATTTCTCAGATTACCTCAAATGTCACTTGGCAGTCAAAAAATATCCTTTGGAACCGATTGTAAATGATAGAGCATACCGCACACAAACGTAGTTTTTTGTAACTCCTACTCCTCGAAAATTTCTAGTTGCTCGAAAACCATTAATCAGATCACTGTGTAACCACGTTTAAATGAACGATTACACCTGATTCACACTAGAATCATAAAATTTATAGTAAATACAACTTTAAACTAGGCAAAGTGAGATAATAGTCATAGGTTCGATGTTGAACTTCGTCGTGTTCCATCGCTTCGTCTTCGTGCAGAAGTTTTTCTAATTTTCTAACAAACTCTTTACCTCCTAAGCTATATCTTGCGGTGAACCTGGAGTGGTAGCCAACGCCTACCGCATTGACGAAGGCTTCACCTTTTCAAACCGCATCACATACAAATGCCGCGAAGGCTTCGAACTAATTGGCAGAAACACCAAGGTTTGCCAAGGAAATGGACACTGGACAGGACCCTCGCCTACCTGCCGTGGTTTGTATAAGAAATTGTCTAAATTCGTAATAAAATTTTGCCATTTTTTTAAAACAGCCGTACAATGTCCCACACCCGACGATCCATCGAACGGGCGCGCATTATATCAAACCACAAACTACGACTCGGTCGTAACATACGAATGCCAATACGGCCACACACTAGTCGGCGCAAACACCAGCAAATGCGGACCGGACAGACGATGGACCGGTGAGAAACCGCAGTGTAAAGGTAAGAATTTGGACTTGTATGTTCCAACGTTAAATGAGAGTTGCCCAATTAAAGAATGGCCACCTTCAGAAATTGATTGTGGCAGTCCAGGAAACCTTCACAACGGTTGGTTGGAAGGCGAAAACACGAATCTCGGCTCGGTGATTCTCTTCCGGTGCTACGATAAGATGAAATTCGAAGGGAATTCGATGTCGACGACGTGCCAGCTGGATGGCAAATGGTCGCACCCGCTTCCAAATTGCATGGGTAATTTCTGATAGGTTTTTTAAAATTATTTTTATTTAATTTTGTTTTTTAATTTTTGACAACTTTAATCCGATAACAAATTTTTTACCCCCTTTATACATACAACATCATAATCCGAGTTATTTTTTAGCAAATTTCTATTTAGCTAAGTTATTTATGTAAAATAGCTTTTGAAGGGCGGGTGGGTTTTTGTCTGTCTTTGTGGCAACCGCTCTGGTGCAGCGCCCTGTCACATACCTGAAGTGGTGAATGGTGTTTTGGTCAATGTGACGCCTGGAATGATGGCAACACATGGACAGGTGATTCAGGTTACCTGCGATGAGCAATACGAGATCAGCTACAACATCTCTTGGGTCGAATGCATCAACGGCAGTTGGAGTATCTTGCCGACATGCCTGCCAGGTAAGAAGGCGCCGACGCCACCGCCGCCCACACCTTGTCCACCGCCCCTTCACGAAGCCGCGCTCGCTGTTGTAGCGCGTTGCAAAACGCTACCACCACGACCACGACACGGGATGGTGATTGCACCGAAAACAGAACATGGAATGCGTGCCATGTACAAGTGCCGTGATGGATACGTGCTGCGCGGGAATAATATCACTGAATGTATGTTTGGCCAGTGGACGGGACATACACCTTATTGCCAGGAAAGTAAGTTCTTCTTTGTGGTTTTAGTAGAGGAGTGAGTTTTTGTTTGCACTTGTTCTGTGTCGTGTTGTTTGTGTTTTCAGTGTTGTTGAAGGTCTAATGTCTGGATGCAAAGTTGGTGGCCCAAAGGAAAGTAACCTTATCGTGCTCCTGGGTGTTATATTGTTGATTCAAATGGTTAGGTGTCCTGTTTTTATTCAAAATGGTCGAGTTCTTGCATTTCTACTGATAGTAGATTTCCTGGGTGAGCTGGAGGCAAACATTTAATCCTTAATTTTTCCTGCTGGGGAGCTTTCCAGCATAGGAAGATGGGACTGATCACTCCTTACAAGTAGTAATGCAGTACTGTATATAGTTTAAGGTCCCCCAGCAGTGAATAAGATCATACGGAACCTGTCAAGTACAAAAAAAAATACAATTTTACCCAAGTGAATAAATAACGGAATCCAAATTCCAAACTATGACTAGTCAAATGTCTCATTGTGATGGGGCAACCAGTCAATGTCAAGTGGAAAGAACCAAAAAACCAAAAAATCATAAAACAAAACTAAAATCCAAAATGGAAAAGAATAACTTACAGTAAAAATAAAGAACTTAGTACTTTGCTTCAGCATCAAGCAGTTCTTTGGTGCTTACTAATGGGGGAATCACATGGAGCTAGGGCTTGGAAGTTTCTCCCTCCCCCCACATTTGCAAATGGAACTTTATAACTTTAAATATTGATATAGTATATAGGGTTTCGTTTCTTATCGTAGCATGGGATGCAATATTTTCATTGAAACACTGTCACACACCCTTAATATTGCAGATGGGTTGGCTTTTAATTCTAGTTCTTGGCATTTATTCCACTGAGGTTTTAAAATTACTACAATAGCTGGGAAAGAGCAGCTTACTGTCAGTACCGTAGTGGGAAAAAAGCACTTTTTGACATAGAGAACTTCTTTTCTGGAAGACTGGCATTAGCGGAAGATTCAGTTCAACAGTTACCAGTACCGTACTGGTAATTAACATTACACTCATTAATATTACAGTAAAACTGATAGCCAATGGCATCGATGTCTTCATGTTTGAACATTCTGAATACCGTAGTCTTTTCTCTGTGCCCCCAGTAGTCCAGACATTACATCTTTGACCGCATTATTAATGCTGTAAATTAATGGTGGTTATAAGCGTGGCAAACAAGTGCGACCAGTACGTATATCCATAGTTCCACACTCCATCCAGCTGCACAGTAAAATTGACTAACAGATCCGAGCCGTGCCTTGTTGATTTAACTTATGATTATCCATAAATTAAGAGCATTAATAAAAAAAAAATTCACCCAAACCTTTTTTACTTTCTATAAATATTGATCGTTGAAACCTTTATTATAGTCTATTGTCCATTTCCTGGTGCCATCGACTTTGGCAAAGTACTTCTTGTGGGTAATATGGGATTGTACGATTATCGCCCGTATGTCCGAAAAGTTACAAACAATAGACAAATCATGTACGAATGTGATAAAGGATATAAATTAGTTGACGGTCCTCCTGGAGCCACTTGTATAGGAGGGAGATGGAGTCCGAAACAGTTGCCACAATGTATAGTCGGCCGACACCCGCGATTGCATTGGCACAAACGAAGGAGGAAGCGATCTAGTGTCACTTTACCAACAGTCAAAAATCACAGCCGAAGAACTCCAGGTATGTGAATCATGAAGAATTTTGTTATTTTATGATTTTGTGATTTGTTTTGTATTTTTAGCAACGTGTAGTCCGATACCTGATGCTCCTTATATTCATGTGAAGGTACTTCAATTAGGAGATGGGAATTCATCGTCTTTTGTTGATGGAGCCTTGCCTCATGGAACTGAAATAAATGTGCATTGTGCTAGGGGATATGGACTAAATATAGGAAATAGAACTGCTAAATGTGTAAGAGGGAAATGGAGACCACGTATCCCTGAATGCATAACACGTAGGTAAAGCCTGGTGAAAGAGTCTGCAAATTGTCTGCAAGAGGTTTTGATGATTACTGAATAGAGTTTAATGGGGAGCATGATGATGAGAAGTAGTTCCTTGTTTACATTAACGTTTTGTAAGTGTAGCAAGCATTGACTGCAATGTCTACATGCTTTTCCCTCAAGCTTGATGCCCTAGAGTCTCTTCTGCCCATAGAAAAGTACAGAAGTTTCCGTAAACCCAGTCAGTACTTATACAGTAGTTGATATTCTGTGTCGTGAACCTGTGAACAGAAGAAGTAAATTTTCTGCTGAAGCACTACTTAATAACAGCTGGTGTAAAGGCATGTGTACAGTACGGTATTTAAATTTAATGTGTAGCGTTGGGGGAAAACGGTTTCGTGCAGAATATCCGTCGATTTTTATCTCGCCTCTGCCTCTGGTCACTCCAATACACGATGGTTACTCAGTTGTTGTTGTTGAATTGAAGATGCTGCACCAGTTCAGGTTTAGGGCCTACATGGCCTTCATGGCCTTGAGTCCCTTGGAGAAGGAGGAAACTGCCTAATCAATGATTGAACGATCTACGCACTGGGTAGAGGTTTTATGTAATACCTGGGACGCGGGAAATTCGAATGTGTAGTCTGAAACCCGGCTCGAAATACCTCAGAGGGGTCATAATACTCAGACAAAAGTTTAATTTTCTTTAGCAGCCAATATAAAACTGTCCGTTTGTGACCGATACTGCCAGCAGACTAATTTAGTGGTGAGCACAAGCAATTCTGGGCACAGATTTTTTTTATGGCAGACAAAATGTTGTGATTAATGCTTTATGTCAAAATGCAACAACAAAATGTTGCCGTTGAAACTTGGAATGTGTATTTCAGTTAGAGGTACACACGCACAGTTTCTCGTAAAGACATTCTGCAGCTTTTAGAAATTTTATGCTTACAAAAAACCTGCAAATTTATTTGCAAATAAAATATGAAGATTTTCTGCAGACATTCTGAAACCAATTTTAGTGACTTTTAAAAAAATCTGCAAAAAACTTTTTTTAATTATTAAATTTCCTATAATTTTCACCAAAAACTGCAGATACAGCAATAAACTGCAGAATAGTAGTACCCATGTTAGCCTAAAAATTGCTTAAAATCTGCAGACTTTTTAACCAGGGACAAACATACAGTTCCATTCCAGAAATTAACCCACAAATTCTTTTAACAGTAGGATGTATAGTACCTAAAGTTCAAAACGGCGTTTACCATCACCAAGATTTGACTGCACCAGAAAACAGTGAAATCACACACGGCGAAGTCGCCACGTTTTCTTGCCTCGACGGATACCAGATCCAAGGACCGGACACCATTCGATGTTGGTTCGGGGAATGGGCGCTGGAAAATTTTCCGGAGTGTTCACCAGCCCCTTGCGA
>JAQFZO010001722.1:0-14586 GCA_034695885.1 Geophilus flavus
TTTCTTTTAATTTTGCGCGGTTTGGGTAGTTTTACGCGCAGAATTCGAACGAAACGATAAAAATTGTCTGTTTTGTTTGAATTCTGCGCGATTTCGGTAGGTTTACGCACAGAATTTGAATTAAATGAGTAAAATAATCTTTTTTTTTCTATTGTCGATTAATAAAAGGGTTTTCTAAATTAATTATTGTTTTTTAATTAATGAAAATACACACAAGCTGCATTCAAAAACTAAAACAAATTTGTTTTAGTTGTGTTTTGTGTTTTAGACGTCACTTGTTCTCATTAAAGTGAGAATTAATGAGAAATAAGTTATGCCTAAAACACAATTTTCGTTTTAGTTTTTGAATGCAGCTACTGTTCTTGTTTTTGTTGTTTAATTTCATTTTTTGCTGTTTTAAAAAAATCAGTTTGTGACAAAAACATTAGACACAGGGCCAAATTAGCAACAAACGAGAAAAAGCAAATAAAACAAAAATATTTTGATTATAGAGGGTGTTTTATGCTGTTTATGTCACAACCTGATTTTTAAAAAACAGTAGGTGAGTTCATAAATGAATTTAAACATGTGCATTTCGGTTTGCACATGTGCAACTATGTGTTTGCAAACCCGTGCGCCCCTGCGAACCGGTCGCCCAAGGATCGACCGGTTACAAACATTTGAAAGCAGCAAATATGGCTGACAAAAAGCAGATGACCGATGAAGAAAGAGAAGAATTAGCCCAGAAATTAGATAAATCTCTGGACGATTTCATCGAAAGTCGAGCAAAAAACAAGAGAAACACTGAGTTTGATAAAGAATCATTCGAAAAAGTTTGTCACTCAAATTAAAACGATTTACACGTTTTTTTCTAATCGATTTTCACTTACCCCACAGGTTTTATCAGAACATCCAGCATTTATATCCTCGATACCCACCGAAGGTGAATTACCACCTTTAGTCGAAGCTTTACAAGCCCTCAAATACGACGAGGAAGAAAATACTCCGCAAGAATTGGCCCAAAATTATAAAGACGATGGAAATTATAACTTTAAATTAAAGCAATACAGATTTGCAATTAAATCTTACACCGAAGGGTTAAAACAGAAGTGTACGAATGATGAATTAAACTCACAATTGTACGGGAACAGATCGGCAGCGCATTTTTTTTTGGGTAAAAATTTTTTTCCCCCAAAAAAATTACGTTTTTCAATTATTTTCTTCTTCTATTTACAGGAAATTATCGGCAAGCTTTAAACGACTGTGAAGAATCTCTAAAATTAAACGAAAACAATTTAAAAGTGCACATCAGAGGAATTGAATGTTGTTTACGATTGAAATTATACGACGACGCGTTGAAATTGTGCAAAAACGGATTGAAGTTGTTTTCCGATGACATAACCATCATAGATTTAGAGACTAAAATAAAAAAACAAAAGGTAATCAGTAAATTCGATGTACAAATGTAAAATTTCGATTTATCTCGCTGAATTTTATCTCAAATATTTAGAAAATCGACGACCGGGATAAAAGAAAATTATTACTGCAAACAAATCGGAAAAATGAAGAAAATAAACAGACCTGGGACGCCATTTTGCGAAGAAAATTACGACTTTCGGAATTTCCCGACCCGGAACACTTGGAAAATATCCCGAATTTGGAAGATTTGAATTCCGCTCATCCTCAGTCGTCGGTCAATAAAGTCCATTTGGATGAAACTGGACAAAATTTGATTTGGCCCATCATATTTTTCTACCCGGAATACGGCCAAATGGATTTCGTGGCAAACTTTGACGAAAACACGCAGTAATTTTATCATAAATGAATTTTTTCACGAGTTCTGACTCTTATTTTCTATTTTTTTAAAGGTTTACTGATCAATTAGAACTTATGTTTGGATCTAACGTGCCAAAACCATCGTGGGACGAGCAACAAACTTATCAAAATGGAGATTTAGAGGTGACAAATCATTTTCCTGACGTAAAAATCCGTAATAAAAACAAATTTCTTTCATTTCAGATTTATTTCGAGGACACTCCGACCAATTCCCTCGTCGCAGTCAACCCATTATCGACTCTCTCGCAAACAATTTCTGATTTTCGGTATATAATAACTGGAGCAACGCCGTCTTTTATCATTTTATCCAAATCCTCGAAATTCAAAGACCATTTTTTAAATCGTTACAAAACGATTGTAAACACACGATAGTTTTATTAGGCACTTTACATAAATTGTCACCTAAAACAAGAAAAAATACAAATAAAATAAAATCATAATTCACACTGTACAAAATTGTATACATCCAAATTTTTTAAGTGCAGGAAAACACTTGGAAAACGTGTCAAATACATAAACTCATAATAAATACATCTAAATCTTGATAATAAATTAATAAAAATCGTTAGAATTAAGAACCAAATTCACTGGTGGATTCTTCTATCGGTTTAAATTCGTACGAACCCTGTCCGTCCAAATGAAGATAATAATCATGATGTTTCCATAGAGATTTCCGGTGGGAAACGGTGAATAAAGTGATTCCGACCTTTAAAAACCAAAAAAAAATCGACATTTTAATAAATAACAAATTTATAAAAATACAGTAGAACTTTGATTATCTGACACTCCTTGTAGTTTGAAATTAGAAGACGAGAAAACGACAAAAATTGATTAAAATATCGTAGAAAACGACAAAAATCGTGAAAAATCGGATAGAAAGGAGTAAAATCGAAAGCTAACTCGATATTCGATAATCAAGGTTCTATCTACTGTTCGTAAATCGAATTCAAACCTGTCTGCAATATTGATACATCGATCCTTCGACGTCGACACTAACTGCACTCGTGCATTCGTCTAAAATTGCAAACTGCGGCTTATGGTAAAATAAACGTGCCATCTTTAAAACAAAAACAATCAATTTTTACAATAGTTTTTTCTTAAAAACTGGAATAAAATCAACTAACAGCGATTCTTTGCTTTTCTCCACCACTCAAAACATCCATCCAGTCTTGAACGGCGTCTAAACCACCTTCACGGTCAACTAAATACTTTAATTGAACCTAAAAACAAGAATAAATAAATAAAAATCAATTTTATTTTCACGTGTAAATTGAAATTGTGACAAAAACCAACCAATCCTAAAAATTTCATCAAAACCACATCCGGTGTATTTTTTTCCTGTTGATCCGAGATCGTATCGGGATAAATAACTTGATCGCGCAACGATCCTAGTGTCATATACGGTCGTTGAGGAATGTAAAATAATTTACTCCTGTCTGGTTTCGTCAATACTCCGCCAAACAGCGGCCATAACTGAAGGATAAAACAAAATTTAAACAAAAATAGTCACATTTTGTCAATTAAATCATTACTTCGCCTAATATTCTAAACAAGGAACTTTTCCCGCATCCGTTGGGACCGCACACGAGAACATTCATGCCCGATTTTACTTGGAAACTCAACTCGTCGACGAGAACGTCGCCGTTCGGGGTGACGAGAGGCACTTTGTCGAAATGTATCACATGATCCTGGATTATAATCCGTCCTGCACCTGGAACCAGTTTTGGTCTGTCTAAAATTCCGTTTAATTTGTCCGTTGTGACCATCGTTCTTTCGTATTGTCCTTTTTGTAAATCTTCTAAAACTTTTATTAATTCTGTCATTCTCGCTGTAAAACTTCAAAATTTAAAATATTAATTTTTAAAAATTTAAAAATGAATTAATTTTATTAAAATTACCCAGCTAAGCGTGATAATTCTCTGCCTGCCGTAACGAGCCGACCAATTGATTCCGCTAATTTAAGTAAAAGTTTCCCACTTGTGTAGTAATTCTGTTGTCGCACATCGTGAGTTTCCGAGTGCATACGATTGGACCGGCTGAAAAATGGCTGGCAAATGATTAAATACCCAACGACCATGGCTAAATCTGAAGAAAGTAAAATGAATAAATGAATTTTCCCTAATTTTCAATCAAAATTCTCACATTTTGTTATCATATTGTCGATAAACGTCATAAAAAATCGAAAATGAATGAATTTTCTAATGTGTTTGATCTGAAATTCAAAAAAAAATTTTTTTAAAAATCAAAATTTTCATATAAAAATCACAAAAAAGCGGAAATTTCTTACAAGTTTTTCAAATGAAAGATCTAAAGTAACTTTCTCCCTTTTATTGCCTTGGTAAAATGCAATTTCTTCACTGAAAAAACAAAAACTCATTAATAAACACGAGAGAACTTAAATATTTACATATTTTCTCACCTATTTGTTATCAACCGTGAATTTACGTATCTAAATTCACCTTCTAACGTTTGTTCTATAACCGTCATTCTGGTGATCGGTTTCCTTACTTGATTTAAGGTGAGACCACCAAAAATCAAATACGCAATTAAAACGGCTGGTCCCTGGTACAAAGAAACCGTAAATAGAACGGGAAACTGAAAGAAAATGCAAATACCGAGGAAAGGCATTCACCAAGTCTGTTTCTAACCTAATACCGAGCAATAAATATTAATTAGGGTTAATAATTATTCGTTTTAACATCGGAAAAGCATTCGATCGAGAAATATTATCGATTAGTATACAAAATAACAAAAAACGTTTTTAGTCAATGAAAATTGAAAACCACTGAAACCGTAAATCCGTTAGTAATTTTAGTAATTTTAGTCAATTTAGGGAATTTTAGGAGTTAATTAAATTGTAAATAAATTTATTACCATGAATCCGATACTTTTGGTGAGGCGATGAAGGTAAAAAATGATGTCAGCAATAGGCTAGAATGAAATAAAGAATTTATTTTAATATTTTGATGTAAAATTTCGAGTTTTTAATTTTTACCTTCATTATGTTCGAATACAACATCGATAAACTAGTGCAAAATTTCTCAACGTCCTGAGTTAAAAGTTGATCAGGATTTACAATTCTCCCGTCCAAGTTATTCATTTTATAATACGTATAACCACTACGAAATTTTTAAAAAAAAATCATTTTATTAATTTTTTAAATTTTTTAAATCTAATTTTCGTTTATTTTTTAACTTACTCTAAATATTGCTTGTATAAATGAGCAGATAAACGTGTACGGAAACGTAAACTCATCTCGGATAATCCATACTGCAAAAAAATTAAAATAATAATTATTATTTTTCTATTTCCTGATGCAAATTTCACGTTAATTGCGTGGGAGTAAAATCAAACAAGGAAGTCAAATTTTAAACACATTTTCGCTTAATTTTCTCATTTTAAACTCATTTTTGGTTCATTTTTCTCATTTTTCGCTTAATTTTCTCATTTTAAACTCATTTATCGCTTTGGCAATCATGGTAGCATCATTTTCCGCTTTGGCAATCGTCGTTACATTCAAATAACTTTTCCTTTTCTTATTCCACGCTCCAATTAACGATTATTTAGGTTAATCTCCGAGTATTTATCACTTTTCACTTCGTAAATGACACTTAAATCCAACCTACCTTCATTACATTGTTTATAATAGCCATCTGTAACGTTAAAAAAAAAACATTAATTTCCCATTTTTTCAGATAATAATAGTCATTTCTTACTAATGGCATAATAGACGCATACTCCAGTAAATACTTCAGGAAATTATTCCAGTTTTTACCAATTATTGCCCTAAAAAAAAAAATAAAAATATTAGAATTTCAAGAAAAAATTTTTTTTTGTTAAAAAATATCTAAAACACAATCAAGGTCGTATAGACTCAAACCTAAAACTTGACCCATTAACATTTCTGCATAGTTCAATGACTTCAAAGAAAAGAAAATGAACATAGGCCGAAATCGGTGTGACCCCATTTTTTAACCCTTTAATTTGTATTTACGAGAGTAGTCTTAAATTTCTTCCTTATTTTTTTCTTCTTCAAATCTTTTTAAAAACAAAATTTCCATAGAAAAAAAATTGTTTACGTTTCGATAAAAGTTGCATTTTTGATGAACCAAATATCACAAAATGTCCGGGAAATTAGTGCAATGGCCACTAAAATCAAATAACCAACCTAAAAAAAAATTCATAAAAATCAGTTTTCCATATAATAAAATAAAAAAAATCAATTACTTCCGGTGTAAACCATCCCGGAATGACAATTTTCAATATTTTCCATAGATTCCTACAGGGAAAAAAAATTAATTTTAATAAATAAACTCAATTTTTTCAATTTAAACGTCATTACCGGAAAAATATTCGATCCACCTGTGCCTTTTCTTTCGGTGTACGTTTCTATAACATAAAATAATAACTATATGTCATTTTACCTGTCAAAAAACACCTGTGACTGATTATATAAAAGAAAATTTTGATTTAATGTTTCAGATTATTTTTTTTTTCTCTTATTTATTTATGGCTTTTTACCGTTTCTATTACGTAGTGGATTTTGTCCTCCTTTTTTCTGAAATTGTAAATGATTAATAATCTGATTAGATATATTGATTACATTTTTTTTTTTCTATATGATAATTGCTCACCGTTCGGTCTGTTTTTTCTTTGCCTGATAGGCTAACCAGAGGAAAAATGAGATGGATCCGCAACCGAGTGCCAACTTACGGTTATTTAGTTTGCTTAAAACAGGGGCCATTTCTTGGATGATAGAATGGTGGTCTGATGATGACTTACGACTGTTGTCGGCGTGATTATTTATGTTTCCGACGATTTATTCTGGATGTAACTGCGTGGGTTCACCGTCGCAGTCATTGGTTTACCTGCTCGCCTTCTGGCGGAAAAATATCGAAAGTTTACGATGATTTTTGTTGTTTTTTTTTTATAAATAAATTTTATTTCTCGTCAAAAAGTTATATCTAAATATTTTATTTTCAAATTTGACTTTGGGAGTTTATAAATTTAATAAAATTCAATTTTTAGGTTGAATTTGTACAGAAAGGTTTCATCAAATCGCCGAAAGGTGGCAAGACCACAGTAATCTTGTTATATTTATTACCATGGCAACAGAGAAAATTGTGGCTTTTCAAGGACTTTATGAATAAAACTGTTACTAATGTCAAGAATATCATAAAAGCGAATCATTTTCAGGTCTTTATTTCCTTTCATGATATCAAAATAAACTAAAACCAAACAAAAAAAAATAAAAATGAGTTCTACATGAATCAATCGTCATTACCCACCCCAAAATTGACCATAAATCAAACTACTACTTTTGAAATTGTAGGAAAATTAAACAAAATTTGATCATTTTTATTTTATAAATCAAAGAAAGGCAGAAAACGGTAATAAATGCAAACCAAAATTCAATTCATCATTTTTTATTTCCACCACCCCATAGCCAACCCTTGACCATTCCCGTGAGTCCAGTGCCTTTCTTCTGTTCAACGCGATCATCGAAAGACGGAAACTCAACATGATTGAGCGCAAGGTCGAAAAATAACGGTTTACACGCGACCGCCTTAAAATCGGGCGGAAACGGCGCGATGTTCGGTTGTTTTGAAGTCAAATTCTGATCTTCGTAATATTCGTCCAATCGTTCGTACAACGGTTTCTTTTTCACGATAGCCGACACTTTCTCAGCTTGGTCCGTCACGTCGTCGGTGCCCAGTATGCTCAACGCATGCGCAGAGTATTTCTGTCCTTCGACGGCCTTCAAAATGTCTTCGACTTCGCAAATCAAATCCTAAAAAAAGTAAAATAATTAATTAAAATCAACAAAATGAGTCAAAAATCGAATTCACATTTACTTTTTCCAACAAATTTTTATTCTGTAAAGCTTGTTGGCAGTACGATTGTACTCTTTCGTACAAGGCGATGGCTTCGAGCCATTTTTTGTTGGCGGCGAATAATTGCGCGATGTTGTAGCTACGTAATGCTTTAAACGCGGTGATTCGCGCCGTCAGCGATTGCGTGAAATCGAGGTCTTCGGCAACTCCCGGAAGAAGAAGAATTTCACCGAGATTCTAAAGATCAATAAGAAAAAAATTAAAATATATGAAATAAATTATATTTTAATTTTTTTCTCTCACTTGAACGATCGTTTCGTAAAGTCGAATCAATTCTTGAGGTTTAGTCGCCTTTTTGGCATCCGGGGCTCGATCGCCGCTGCCCATTTGTTGTTGTTTGACACCGCGGATCATGAGAAGATTCCGTTCGATCGTTTTGCTCAGTCGAATGTACACGACGTACGAATGCAAGAAATGAAGGCTGCTGATTGGTCCTTCCACAGTTTTCAATTTGAAATTCTAGAAATAGACAAAAAAAATTTAATACCTAAATATCGAACATTGAGTTTGATTTTATTTATTAATTACCGGATCATTCTTTAATTCGTCGCGTAAAACTTGAATTGCATCTTTGCATTCCATCAAGAGCGATTCGTAAACGGATATTTTCGATTCCAACGTGTTTGCTCGTTGTACTTCGTGTTCACTTTCTTGGACGTTTAGTAGGAAGACACGAACTTTTTCGTGCTTCACCGGAATCGTGCGTCCGCGCCAACTCACTTCGGACAATGTAGCTGCTTGTTTCTCCCGTGTTTGAGCAATCAAGGCCTAAAATCGATTTTAAAAAAATATTTTTAAGTAAAAATGTTTGATAAAAATCAAGTTTTTCTTCATTTAAAACATTACATCTAACTTTGACGCCATAATATCTTCTCCTACAGCCCTTCTCATCTGTTTCAAGTCGTTTATGGCCGATTGATCTCCGATGTTGTACGAACAATACCGAATGTTCGGTTTGATTTCATCGATTCGTTGATGGTACAAAATCTGTTCTTCCTCACTCAACGCACTCGCCAACTTCTCATAAATTGTCCTAAAAACAAAAAAAAAAAAAAACTCATCAATCACTCGTCATTGTTAATCGACAGGAAATGGACCTTCATGCAAATGTAAATTTGTAAATTTTGTGAATTTATTGAGACATCCGGCTGAATTTTCGGTTAATTTTCTCGAATTTTGACGATTTCCGGTCGAATTTATACAAATTTCTATGATTTCGTGTTGAATTTTCCCTTATTTTAATCAAATTTTGCCAAATATTTTAGATTTTAGATTTTTCAAGCGCATGAAAGTCCATATACTACACATCGACCGCGTTAAAAAAATCTTACAGCGCTTTCTCAAACGCATCCATCGCATTCTGCCAATCCTGCAACTCGAATTGCAACGTCCCCTTCATCCACGCCGCGTACGCTTGTGCCTCCAGTTTCGTACGCGCATCGCACTTATTACTCTCGCACAAACGTTCCAATTCCTCGGTATAACTCGCCGCTTTTCTCAACCGTCCCATCAAATGAAATCGTTTGCGTAACTCAGTGTTCGCTTCTTGCTTCAACTGCATCGCAAAACTCCACGCTCTTTCAGCCATCACCAATGGAATGTATAAGTACCTTTTAAAAAAAATCGATTTATTTAAATAAATATCGCATCAAAAAGATTTCTTTTAATTTTTCTTACTTTACGTCACTCAACATTTCCTCTGTAATTTTTTTCCCTTGAAATCTGTGTTTGTTTCCTTGCATAAAATGGAGAGTTTTGCGCAATCTCCGTAAACGACGCGTGCAATAACTTCTGTAGCGTTGATAATCGGCATGTCTGAGTCCGTGTTGCATCTGAGCATCTTTGATCATCGGTAAAACTGTAACAAGTTTGGGTTAAGGTCATTTATTTACACCATATGTCGATTCGATGGGTCAGTTTCGAGTTTTTTATTTAGATTAAATCGAACCGTGGGTTTGTTTTTGGTTTTTTACGAAAGGATACTTTCTAACGATAAGGTGTGTTTGATGTTATCGACTCCTAATTTCGTGTGATCCGAGGAAGATTGGTTCTTGTTTCCAGACACCACGATGTCTTCGTCGGCCGCCATTGCAGCTGGTTGATCTGGCGTTTTGTGATTCATCAGTTCGAGAGTTTTAGATAAAATGTTTGTTTTATTAATAATTTATACATAAATTAGTTTCAGTTTTAATTTCTAATAAATAATATAAATAATTAGAATTTTCTTATTAATTTTTTTCTGTTCAGCGTACCAAGCGGCAATTTTACATACTACTTTTACTAAAAGACTAATTCAGAGCGCATTACATCGGAAGCCATCATTTTGCCAGTGAAATTGAAACGCACGTGTTTTTGGTAAAATAAACTTTAAAAAACATAGAAATGTCTGTCGGATCTGTTTCGGACGGTCTTGATAGTTCGGACGAAGAGGTTTGTAAATCTAAATACCATTTGAATGGAATTTTAACAAAAATTTAAACTTTTACAGCCACAGCAACCAGTAATCAAAGTCAATCGTTTGAAACCAGCTGCCAGCAGGGTATGAACATTATAAAACACAAATAATTTACAAATAAAAACACTAAACAACATTTTCCATCAACATAGAAAGCTGTATTAGCGTCATATGAAGCAATGAAATCGACGAATCTGGACTGGGTGGAACGTCTGGATTTAATAAACACGACAGATGTAGTCGTGCCAGAATTTTCGTTACAAGCAGAAAAATCCGATGGAACAGCCGACGATGATTTCAGAAGGGAAATCGGATTGTTAGTTGATATTTTCAATGAAATAATCGATGTTTTGGACGTAATTCTCATGAATTTGTTTATTTTTTACAGTTTCAAACAAGCACAAAGTGCCGTTTTGGAAGCAATTCCTAAATTAGGGGAATTAAATGTGAAAACTAGACGACCCGAGGATTATTATGCTCAAATGGCAAAATCTGATGATCACATGAAAAGAATTCGAGAAAGACTTCAAGCGCACGAAGTCGTAATGGAAAGGCGAGAAAAAGCGAAAAAATTACGGGAAGAGAAAAAATATTCCAAACAAGTAAAAAAATTTATAAATTTATTTTTTTTTAAAGAATTTTGTGTTTTATGATGGAATCTTTGTATATTTCAGGTGCAACAACAAAAGAACGAGGAAAATCGCAAGGAGAAGAAGGAAATTCTTGAGAAATTAAAGAAACAGAAGAAATTAGGAAAGAATTCCTCCGATAATATTTTTGATGACGAGACAGGGAAGAAACCATTGAAAGGAATTTTGAAGAATAAAAATTCAAAGTTGGTTTGATTTTTTTGGATTTATGGATCGGTTTTTTAAAATTTTTTGCGTTTTTTATTCGTAGGAGTGCAGTAAAGAGATTGGAAAAGGATAAAAAGTATGGTTTTGGTGGGAAAAAGAAGAGGTCGAAGTATAATACAGCCGATAGTTCAGCTGACGTGTCGTCTTTCAAAAAACCCAGAATGGGAAATAAATTCAAGGTATATTTGATTTTTTTTTTCCATAATTTTCATCATTTTCCACATTTTTTTCGTATATCTCACAATTTTTCATATTTTTTCAGACTAAAAAAGGTGGAAAAGGAGGAAAACCAGGAAAATCCATGCGAGCAGGCAAACAAAAGCGACAAATGATGAATAACAGGAAAAATAGGAACAAGTCAAAAAAATAGAAAATAAAAATGTTGATTTTTAATAAACATCAATCTATTCACTTGAAACATTATTTATAAAACAGTTTTCGCGTTCTGCCATAGTGCAACATCATGTGCGACGCCTTGTGGGACTTGTCGTGCCTCATCTGCAAAGAAAAATGAATAAAATTTGAAATTTTGAAATAATTTTTTAAAATTAATTCGAGTTTACCGCCGGTTCATCCCAACCGATTTTTTGATTTTCCGTCATCGGAATTATGTTTCGACGATAAGATGGATATCCAGTCGTCGTAACAATCTTCAGAATCGGTTCTACGATGGAAAATAATAGTTTCAAATATTTTTAAATTTTTTTCTTTAATTTACCATCAAAATTCTTCATTTGCTGGATCGTCTTTGCGTCCAAGTTGTTTGGTTTTTTCGCAATTATTCCAGCTAAAGTGAAAATTATGTTTTAGAAATTAGAAATTTGTTTTTGTAATATTTTTTTTAACCCTTTCTCAGAGGATTAATCCCAAAACTTGTCGAAATTTTTTCATATTTGTTGTCGAATTCGATTTTTCCCATCAGAACAAACGTCTGTCTGTGATTCAGCCACACATGACCGTCTTTGAAATTGTTTTCGACAGCCATTCCTGTTTTATTTATCTATCATCGACACACGAAATTTGGAAAATTAAGTTAAGAACATTTTTCTTATCTAATTGGCAGACGAATTTTCATTATGCTGCCACCAGACGACAGCACTGTACGCATGATAATCTCGAATATGATAATTAATCATTTAATGCAAAGTAAAAACTTAAGAAATAATCGGTAAAAACATAAATAATCTGTTTATTGATCAGTTTTCATAGTTTTACCACGATTAGTTTTACATCGATTACGGAACTTTTACTTTTTGGCACCAGATGGCGCATTCAGACGTAAACAACAAAAATGGCGACCTTCAAATGGAAAAGAAAATCATCAGTTGTTTCAAAAAATAATTTATTTTCCGAAGACGGTGACGACCACAATCAAAACGAGGAAATCGACTGGTTGGATACATGCAAACGTTTAAAAACATCGAATGTCATATCGCTGGAAGACGCAAAAACGAAATCGAATCGATTAAAAAACGAAGGAATCACATTAGCAGACAACGAAAGACATTGGGAAGCAATTAAAAAATGGGACGAAGCGTTTAAATTACAACCATCCGATGAAACATTACCGGAAATGATGGCCCAAGTATATAAAAATATATTTTAAAAAGTCTTTATTAAAATAAAAATTATTTTTCAGGTTTATTTGGTGTTAAACGAATTATTACCAGCCGTAAAATACGCTGAAAATTGCGTGAAAATGAATCCAAAATGGTATATTGGGTTTCAGACGTTGGGAAGAACATATTTGGGTATCGGAGAAGTTAAAATGGTGAGAAAATCGATTTAAAATCAACTAAAATCAATCGATTTTTATGTTTTTCATTTTGTTAAAAAAAAATAGGCAATCAGGAGTTTTAGCAAAGCGATTCATTTACAACCCGATATCCGTGAATTATGGGAAGATGATTTGAATTGGGCGTGTGATTTGATGAAACAACATCAACAAATGACGGAATCTACAGCGAAAACATCCGAAAATGTAAATCTAATCAATTTAGACGAAAATTCGAGCAGTGATGAGGAAAAATCGAATAAACAAATTGCAAAATGGATTCCAACCGTGATCCCAGTGACCAGTGATAACAAAATCGATGTAAAATCAAGAAAATGGGTACGATTAAGGAATTAAGATGTATATTTAACAACTATTTAATAAATCCAACGTTATTTTTAACTCAAAAACGTCTTTTTTTCATGAAAATAAAAAAAAAATTAATTACACACAATTCTCACTAGATGACTCAAAACTCCGCAACATCCATCGCGCAGTCGCAGTCGTCAGATGAAACGGTGAACGGCTAAGATCAAGCCGTTTGTGCATCTTTTTTTATCCTTTTTGTGAACGACAAAGAAATCAACGATGGATCCGGAAGCTTTCCTGGATTTAGCGAACCAAGTTACGAAATTAAAAATGTATCCGTATTTCGAGGTAGCGCACTGTGTCATCACATGTCTTTACGTGCGAGACGATTTAGCTGGAGGTAAGATAAAAAAAAAAAAAAACTAAAATTAAACGCAGGACGGAACCTGATTTAATAAAAACCCAAAAATCCAAAATTTTATAGATTTCACGCTGAAAAACGTGGAAAATCGGGTGAAATTGAGTGAATTTGTTGAAATTCGTTGATAAAACACGCATTTTTACCAATTTGTGTTGTGGAGTTAAACTTGGAGCATGCGCAGTACATTCACCTTTGATAAAAGCATTGGGTATCATCCTTGGGGTTAGCCCTTGCCTTGCTTTGCTGGAATTTCCATCTTCATCTGTCTAAATTTGAAACAGGCTGCGTCTTGTGCTAATTTGGGAACATATTTGGCTTAATCGTATAAAAAATCGCAGACATTTTTTTCTTTTCGTTCTATTTTGTTTTCTTCGATTTTTATCCCAAAAAAATTAAAAAAACTGAAATTTTATCATCAAAAAATCAACAAAATTTGAGTTTCGCACACATGCAATTCCACCAGAACGAATTAAGAACAAATTCGACACTTTATTTTGTTAATTCAATATGGAATCTGAGTTTATTTTCAGTTTGCTCCGGTAGAGTTCAAGTTGAAAGGGAGAAGGGGGTCTAGAAATGTAGAAAATGGAAGAAAATTAAGAAAATTCACAGTATAATTTAACATTTTCATGCGAATAACTCAATATAAATATTCTATAAACCTTTTAAGACATTCCTTTGCCTATGGCTTAGTAAAGGATTACACTTTGATCGAATAAAACTGAATGAATTTAATTGATGAATGAATAAATCGAGGTTACGAAATAAAAGAAAAAGTCAATTTTAACAAATATGATTGAGAGACAGATTACGTGCTAGCCACTTACACTTATGCTACGGCTCCACTAGGACAAATGTTCTGGAAAACAAGGTTCCTAAAATTGTGCGACTCCATTTTTAAATTTTTCGGAAGAAATAATCTTCCTTTAAATGTTCTAGAACTTTATTTGTTAGGTTAACTTCTAAAACATTCAGCTTGATGTCATAAACTGGAACATTCTCAGTTACCCAGCAAAAACAAAATAGCAACATTAGTAGTGAAGTGAAAGTGGTGTTAAAAA
>JAQFZO010001723.1:0-14578 GCA_034695885.1 Geophilus flavus
CTTGGAATAAAAAAATTACATGAAATGACTTGGAATAAAAAAATTACATGAAATGACTTGGAATAAAAAAATTACATGAAATGACTTGGAATAAAAAAATTACATAAAATGACTTGGAATAAAAAAATTACACATAAAATGACTTATAAAAATTTACAAATTGACTTAGAATAAAAAATCCAATTGACTTGTAGGAACTTGACATCTCTTGAAATGGCGACGTTGAAACTAAAAAAAAAAACATTAAGAATAGAGACCTACTTACTATAATGTACGGGCAAAGCAACAGCAGAAACATGAGTTGCCGTGAAGATTAACTACTTGCGACGACGAAATTATCTGCAAAGAATACGGGAATAAAAATTCGAGTTAACAAATTTAAATACAAAAAAATTATATTTATATTTACCGTGTATCTCGTTTTTGAATACACTAAAAAAATTGCCAATAAATAAAATACGACACTACAAACGCTATAGAATGCATTTTTTTTTTTTTAAATCTAATAAAACACTTAAACGAATGAAATAATTACTTGTACAAACGAAGTCCAAAAAAAAAGACACCTTTAACCTCCTCTGACCGTAACGACGAAAGAATTAAAAGCGACTATGCAAATCAACTATAACCGTGACGAATGTACGGAGCAAAGCAGCAGCAGAAACATGAGTTGCCGTGAAGATAACTACTTGCGACGACGAAATTATCTGCAAAAAATACGGGGAAAAAAAACTCGAGTTAACAAATTTAAATACAAAAAAATTATATTTATATTTACCGTGTATCTCGTTTTTGAATAAACTAAAAAAATTAAATGCCAATAAATAAAATAAGGCACTACAAACGCTATAGAATGCATTTTTTATTTTTTAAAAACTAATAAAACACTTAAATGAATGGAATAATTACTTGTACAAACCAAGTCAAAAAAATAAAAACACCTTTAACCGTAACGACGAAAGAAATAAAAGCGACTATGCAAATCGACGTCTCTGCCATCCAATGAGACGATGACACTACTGAGTGCTGACGATGTATCCGACTGGTGGTAAAAATAAGAAGATCTGATGCCAGTGCTTTATCATTTCCATTTGCAGGTTACTACGCATGGTCTCAGGGACTTAGAAATTTCTCTCGTCGCATAATCGCGGCAGTAGGACATTACGGCTTCATGCCCAGATGATAGTCTAGTTCGGCGTTGTAGCCGATTATACCCTGTTCACACCAGAGTTTTGGATCTGATCCACGTGAATGGATCGACATCCACTGTTGCTGTGAACACGAACTTTGGTCTCGGATCTATATCCAGTGGCTGTAGAACACCGTTCAACGGAGTTCTTCAGCCACTGGATACGTAAACAGAGTTCGTGTTCACAGCAACAGTGGATGTCGATCCATTCACGCGGATCAGATCCAAAACCCGGGTGTGAACAGGGTATTAGGGTTCTCCTCCCGACACATCACTAAACGAGAAAACCAAGGAGATAAAAATAAATTTATCCAAAAAATTAAAAATCTAAATAAACTATTTCTAGTCATTCTAGTCATGATTTATGACAATTCTTGACTACAGTAGGATGTGTCGTATGCACTGCATTATCCAACATCCAACTTTTTTTTATCCACTATGATCTTTATCCTATCTTTATCCTAGAGCTATGACATCATCACCAACGCCTCTTTGCTCACTTGCAAGACTTAGCCTGAGAACAATAAATTTGAATAAAAGTTGTTTTCTCTTACCATATTAATGGCGTTGACTGGAAGAAATGTTTAAATAAAACGATGTATTACAATAAAACCGAGGTTCCTACGTCGATAAACTAAAAATAAAATGCTGTATTAAAATACAAAAAGCATTAGCTGCATAGAATTAAACATAAATCACTTACCGTTTCGAATAATTCATTTCATGAGTGTTTTATTAGTTTTTTAATTCCAGTTTACAGCTTTTGTAATGGTTTTTTTCTTCATTTATTGAAATTTTTCAGTTTATCCAGAAATAAGTTACGATAAGTTTAAATTTCATATTGTATTTGTTAACTCGAGTTTTTCTTCTCCATTTTCGTTTTTGCAGATAATTTTATCGTCGCATGTGCTTTTCTTCACTGCAAATCTCCCCAGGTTTCTGCGGCTTTGTGTCGAGGTTACATGGTTTTAGTAAGTACTGTAATTTTTTTTATTCTTGATATTTATTTTTTTTTCTGGTTTTATCGTCGCCATTTCACGAGGTATCAAGTTACTAGGTCAATTGGATTATTCGTTACACTTTATCCTGAATGATCTTCTCGAAGACTATCTAAAAGTTAAGCTTACGGTACTAGTTTAGTTTTAAATAAATATTTATTCCAAGAATGACAACATTAACAGAAAATACTTACACAATAACAGAAAAATTTATAATCTTAATTAAAATTACCACGAATTAATGTTAAAATATGATTGAGCAGTTATTATACATTTGACTAGATACGATTCAAATTAAAGTCACAATTAACATCAAAATCGTCGAAATATCCAATTTTTGTCTTGATCAATATTGCTCATATCAAGTCCAGCCCGATATCACTTGTTTTGAAGATTTAATTAAAATTGTCCAATACTTTTCGCGTTATATACTGTTGTAGTACGATATCAAGTCTGCAGTAGTTTTTTTTGTCTACAGTGAAGGAAATAGTCATCATTTAAGGTCCTGCTGGATTATCATAATCATTCGGGCGACGGCCATTTTTGGTAGGAGCAATGTTGCTTGTCTGCAATATTACATAGGAAGGTGTTTTTTGCATTTTCAGGTGTTTTTACGTGAGTTAAACATCGTGTATGAGGTAAGCGTTACAATTCATTTGGAAAAAAGAGTATGCATTCATAAAAGGTTGTAAAATAAATAATTTATGCGGACTTATTACAGAAAAATTCTCTTGAGTTTTCATACTATTATTTAGAATCTAAAAATAGGGCTCCGAATTTTATGCGCTGCAGGAGAAGCCCAAATCGATTCAAGGGGTCAGCCTCTTAGCTCTTCCAAATTACAGTAAAGTGTGATTCAGCAGATGTGTATATAAACTTGTAACACCTTCACCGGGATTATTATTTCTAACTTCTATAACTTTCGCATCATGCTAATTGTTTTTACAATCTTTTACGAAATGCTGTTAAACTTACCGAACAATAGTCATTCATTTGGCTGTCATCAAATGACTTATTATTTTTTACTTTCCGTTTCAATCTAGGAAATTTTTATAAAAGAAAATTATGTATAAAAACCATAAAAATTGAACAATAGTATTGTAGGTATAGGTAAAGAAAATTAATTACTTTGAAATGATGATACAACTGATGATGAAGCAAACAGCAAAAGCAGCTGCCAAAACTCCAACGGCAACCTCCCAGCCTACGAATGCAGCTGAAATCGTAAGAGTACAGTAATAAATTGTAGATTGTAAGCAATAAAAAAATAGATCGTAAATCCTGTAATGGTACACCCTCTCACTTATTTGCCGAATGAAGTTTTCGTCTACGCTTTATAAAACCCCAGCGTATTAATTAATCACAACAAATGTATAAACTCTAGTATTTTAATCTTATTCAGCTAGTTTTTAGCCGCAGTTTCTAGTCCAGATTTCTCTCTCGCAAATTCAAAAACTTGCAGCTTAAGCTCTTAAAATCGCATTTGCGACGCGCCATGTCGAATTGCAGTTTACGGAAAATCCCGAATTACGTATGCAGAAGTCAATTTTATGTGGGGTGTCTGTTATAATTCTCCTCGTCATAACAGAGACCCGTGCACTAACTACAAAGATAGAATTTACCCCGCATTCTAAAAAGACCCGCAACCTGAGGATTTACGACACCATACTGAATTAGAATATACAGTACTTGTATACTGTATTAGTACCTTTATATTGACTGTGTAGAACGTCACATTTCTCGCCCGTATATCCAATATCGCAACTACAAAAAAAGTGGTGTTAAATCATAAATAAAATTGTGTGAAGTACTAATCATACTCGCAACGCCAGCTGTTGGGAGGTACTTTGACACAAGTACCTTTATCACATGGATTGTCTACGCACAATTCTATTCAAAAGAAATCCAGTTCAGCGATATTTTAAAACACGTCAGATCCAGTATACGCTAACCTTTACATGTTCCATCACCCACATCTGTGTGTCCCTCTTTACAGAAACATCTGTAACTACCAACTGTATTTTCGCATTCTTGCGTTTCTTTGCAAGGTTTTTCCGTTTTGCATACATCAATATCTACGTTACAAAGGTTTTGTGTTAATTTCAATTTCAGTGTAATTAGCCTTATAACCGTCATTACAAAAACAAGCAAAAGGTGTATCTTCGTCTGGATTAAGTTTACAACCATAATTTCCTACAGGACATGTATCTTTTACTGCGGGCGAACATTCTGTAAAGAAAATAAATAAGATTTTAATAATTTCTTAATTCTGCAAAAGGTTTTATAGTGAAATTACTGTCTTCCATAATGTTGTTTATGTGTTCGGTTAAGAAAGTTTCGTCGAGTACTATTTTTCCACCTAACATGCATGTCTTAGTATTAGGTATAGTACGGCACGCTTCCTTAAATAGTTTTGCCACGCCTTCTGATAACAGTGGGACTGGTGAAAGTAATTCGAACAGGACATCAATGCTGCCCTCCCTGTAGAAAATTTTTTTAAATTTCAATAATCGTAAAGATGTCAGACGTGATGAACCTACTTGAAAGATACTACTCTAGCTGTAACCGGTTTATCTGATGATGTCTCTACTGTAGCACCAAGCTGTAAATGCAAATGTACAATATGTTATAACGGTAACAGAGGGTCATTTTATTCGGCGTTGCAATCAATGAGAAAGTACCGTAACTTATAACACATACTGCACTCACACGTCAAAACTGGTGCAATTGCAGTTAACTTAACACCGTTTCATATGCGGGCAAGTGATTCTGAATCCTTTCATAACGGCGGGTTTGAATATCCATGTCCTGAGGCTCGCAAATGTGCGCAATCGTGCGCAATCGTGCGAAATCGCATTTCTAACAAACGTACAACATTACTCTGTTGCACATATCCACCGGCAAATGAGATGTACTTTAGCGAGAATTGCAATTTTCACCCATTTGCTCACATTACGAGTCTCGGATTCGCCGTTATGAAAGGATTCAGAATCATCCACCCACACACAAACCATGTTTACTGCAAATGACCTCAAAACTGATGACAATTTTAAAAGTAAATAGAAATGAATACTTACAGCTGCTTCAACGTCTACTTTCCTTTTTAAATACAGCTGTGATGACACGTTTTTTAGGTCTGGATCAAACGTTCCATTAAGCTTTAGTGTACCAGGATAAAGTTGATTGACTATTATTAAAATAAACATTACAGTAGTACACCCAAACATTCAAGTTTAAAAAAGAAATAAGAATGGGCATGATTGTGTATAATCTTTACCTTTATTGCATGTGTGCAGGGTGTAGTCGTACATTTCTGCCACTGGACAAATACATTCGTAGCCTCTAAGCTTAGGAGCATACACATTGTTTATACATTTTGCTTTCGAAGTCATGCACGGATTGGTTTTGCATTTATCCTCAGCTGCAAAGAATTATTTAATAAACATTTATTCTCTCTCACAAATTTGATTTAAAACTAATTTTTTTAATAGATACTCACGTAAGCAATGTGTAGCATTGTGTTTTTTGTCATATAGTGGTTTGCGGCATTCACATTTAAAGCCTTTTACTTCATCTATGCATTCAGTGGATTGCAGATCGCAGTTGTGAGGTTTATTCTTACTGTTGCATTCGTTAACGGCTAATGAAGACATTTATAAATAAAATAAAAGGGCAAAACTATAAATGACATCTAACTTACGCAGGCACGATTTAGTCTCTTCGTTGTAATCATTTGGCTCACAGTTACATTTGTAACTTCCCATCAATTCGACACATTCTCCATATGGTTCACAAGTTTTCTTAATGCTTTGTATGCTGCATTCCTTGATGTCTAATCAAATTAATTCGATATGAATGAACAGATTTAATAACATTTACCATATAGTACAAGTAATCACTTACCTTCACACTCCTCATTTGCATTCTTTTTGTACCCACTCTCGCAGATGCATGTATTTTGAGTTCCTTCGACTATGCAAACCATATTGTTTCCACATTTAAAAGTGGCAGGGCATGACGTAACTATTTTAAAAAATTTATAAAAGTTTCCTATTGAAAATCATACAAATTACTTACCCGGCTTGCATTTTCCATCAGCTCCTTTGTCGAAGCCCTGTGGACACATGCAACCGTCCGCATCGCAATGTTGTTGAAATGGACATACGTGAACACAATCGATAGCTGAAATAAAACAAAAATTAATAATTTCGAAATAGACTCTAGTTATCATAAATGGACGTACAAACGCATTCTCCTTGACTTTCGTCGTAAAAGTAGCCTTCCTTGCATACACACAAGAAACGAGGCTCTTGATTAACGCATTCCATGTGATCGCCGGAACAAGGATTTGGCGTGCACAAATCGAATTTTTCTGTAAAACCAATTTTAGTTCAAACAATTTTGAAGATGACACGAGTTTTCATCATACCTTCGCACTTTCCACCTGAAATTGGTTTGTAGCCAGGTTTGCATTCGAGTTCGCCATTTATGCATTCTTGGTTTGGATCGTGGGGTAAAAAGGGACAAACATCCTCAGCTAAGCAGAATAAGTAATTTTGTGTTACTATTGATAGTTCATTGACATAATGATAATGATTATTACCAACGCATTTTTCCTCCCCAGCATCCCAAAATGACGAACGATCAGTGCATTTACATACAATGTTATTGCATTCAGGAACGCACTTTACATTGTTACCGGGGCATTTGTTCTTACAGATGTCGTTTCTACATTCGCACTTTGCACCACTAAAATCGTGTCCACAAACACATTCTGTCGTGTCAACATCTTTCATTCGGCACATTCCACCATTTTTGCACATGTTATTATTTTCACATAAATCTAATAAGAACAAAAAATTATATATTTTTTAACTGCGTAGTTTTTCTATTATAAAAAACTCATTACGTACCTTTAACACATTTAAATTCTGAATGTTTCCCCACATTTACATGTCCGTCAACACAACTGCACTGAGGCTGGTCAGTTGGAATGTCTAGCTTACAGTTTGCATTACTGCCGCATACATCTTCACATTTTACTAAAGAATATTTAAATTCAAATTTGAATACGACTATTATTTATAGCTTAAAATTATGAGAAATAATTACTTTGACAATTTTTGCCGACAAAACCTTCACTGCATTCGCAAGTGTACTCGCCGGTATCCGCCAAATTGCATTTCCCGTTATTTTTGCAAGGATCACTTTGTTTGCAAACATCTGAGAATCATAAATGCACATTTAATAAAAAATCGCTAAAAATGACAAAATTCACTAAGTTACCTAGCACGCATTTTGATGATACATTAGTGTATGATTCCATGCAAGTGCATACGATATTATCTCCCGTCCCTGCACATTTAGCATTTGCTCCGCATTCCTCGGAACATCGAGCTAAAAGATAAATTTCTTGCAAATTTATTCGCATTTCTCGTAACAAACATTACTTACTTCCGCAATCATCTCCCAAAAATTCATCCAAACACTTGCATGAGTATTTATTGTTGTCATCTGCCACACACGTTCCTCCATTCTTACATTTACAATCTAACAAGTAAATATGATTTTCAATTTCATTTCTCAATTACATGCTTCAGATAATATAATCACCTGTTTCTGGCAAGCAAACGTCACCATTAAGAGAGAACTTGTCGTCACATTTACAAAACTTTTTGTCTGTACACGTAGCGTTGTTTCCACATTCAGAGTGCGCGTCGCAATCTACGTACCGTAACCAAAAATTGAGTGATTAACAAACCAAAAAACCTCAAGACAATCAGATGATGTTAATTTTATACAGTAATGTAGTTACTTTTAGAACAGCCGTCGGTCTCCGGATTTAAACCAATTGATAAATACTTGGCTTTACATTCACAAGAGTGAGCATTTGATTTATCGTCCTTGTCCTTCAGTTGGCATATTAAATTCGGTTTATCGCAAACTTCTCCGCATAGCTCTATAATTCAACAAGTAGAATACTTAGCTTTTCACTACATACAACATTTAACGTTTTATAAACGTACTTTCGCATTTTGTTCCATAATAATTTGGTTTACACTTGCATCTGAAGTCATCATTCGCGATATTCTCGCATGACTCCATTCCATTTTCATCGCATTTATTATTCTTACATGCGTCTGAAATCAAAAGAAATTAAAATAAAATTTCTGCTAACTATCAGTTGTGTAATGTCAAACAGACTTTTTATACAGCCATCGAGAATATTCGCGTCGTTTTTCGGGATGTGGTCGTTGTCTTTGCACAAACATTTTGCAGCGTTGTCTTTATAAGGTGTGGTCATGTTTTTTTCGCATCTTAGGTTATCTCCTTTACATACGTCGTCACAAGACTCTAAATGTTTCAGTAAATTGATTAATCTTGTGAATTGTACTCAAAGTTTACTCATTATTATATTTACGTGAACAATCTAGGCCAAAGAAACCCGTTGGGCAAGTACAATATGCGAACCCATCTTCATCCAAACACTGACCATTCTTACAAGAATCAGTTTTACAATGTGCTGCAAGAAAATATTAGAAATCAGATTTTATTAATAAATATACAATAACAGTATCATACTACTAGAGTATTTACTTTTTCGGCATCCAAAGTTAGGAATGTCAGTGGCGACATTCGGTTTGTAATCCGTTTCACATTCACACTGTTCAGCTGCATTACATTTAGTATTCGGTTTACCTTTACAAACGTCAGTGCAATTCTCTGCATAATAAAGAAAACCTTAAATGAAAGTACTAAAAAACAAAAATCGTTTCCATACTAAGACAATCCGGTTGAAAGTAACCTCTAATACAAGTGCATTCGATCTGGCCCGAACTATCATCGCAACTGCCATGATTACAGGTGAATTTATTAGCTCCACATTTATCTAAAAATAAAGTTGAAGTGTTCAGCATGCAAAATTAGAGTAAATAAATTTATGGAGATTAAATACCTTCGATGCATCCACTGTATTCTGGTTTTCCCATGACAGATCTGAAACCCGGTTCGCATTCACATACACCAACGTTTTTGGGAGGAATTGCTTGCTTGCACTGTGTGTGATCCTTGTCGTTACATATGTCTGTTTTACAGGACTCTGTATGTAAAAAAAAATATATAAAAAACTTATAATTGTATTTTGTTATCAAAATGAAAAATAACTAGAAGCATTATCTTATCAGGAAACCACGTTCACAATTTCACAGATAATATTCCACAAATTTTCTTATCAAACACTTTTTATATCTAAAAAAATAATAATTCCAGAATATTTTTTTAGTTTGCAAATATAAAACCGAGACGATCCCCCGTATTCTGGCTTCTCTACAATGTACTTTCCTGACAGGCTCGGTGTGGCTTTCCTGTAATGCTCAACAAAGGATCAGCTTCGTCTTACCTTCGCATTTTTCCCCATAAAATCCAGTTTTACATGTGCAAACGGCTTTATTTTCTTTTACTGCACAATTTCCATTGCCGCCACAATTTTGATTTTTGCAAAAATCTACATTAAAAAAATCAATTAAATACTTCAATAAAATTCTCCAATAAAACTACTACGAATAATAATAATAATTAATTACCCTCGTAACAGCCTCTGCCAGGATTGTTCGGATCTTTGAATGTGTAATCTTGACCTTTGCAATCACATATTACCAGACTAAAATCAAATGGGTTGTCTTTATCTGCTACACACTGTAAGTTTGCGGCGTCAGAACATTTTTTACCACACGGTACTGTATATTGAAAGAATAAATTACAATCTGTTGTAAAAGGTTATTTTCTAGAAATGCGATGTGTTTTGTCACTCACTATTGCATTTTGGTCCAAAAGAACCAGGGTTGCATATGCAGACTCCTTTGTCGCCATCGCATTTGCCGTTATTGCAACCGCCATCAGTTTCGCAATAGTCTAAAACATGTAAATCAAGTTAAAATAATGTTAGTCAATAGATTACACGTAATTTCTCATCCTACTTTCGCGGCATCCTTTTTCTTCAATTGCCCCTGATTTGTCGACTTCTATGTAATTTTCTTTGCAAATGCACTTATGACCATTCGCAGCCACAGTTGTATCGATTTCGCAAATCAGATTCTTTTCCGAAGGGCACACAGATTCGCAAAGAACTACAAAAAAGTTAATTATTAAATGGTTCAATAATATTCTAAGATCGATTAAGGATCGAAGTGCAATAAACATACTGTCGCAATTTTGACCAAAGAAATTTTCTACGCAGTGGCATTCAGCTTTCCTTGAGGAGTCGTCACATGCACCATTTATACACGGGTTTTTGCCTTCGGCACACAGATCTAACATTTATTGATAAATTAATTAGAGACAAGAAATTTACTTGCGAATATATGATATTACCCTCGACACATCCGACATCTTTAATTTTGTCCTTGTCCTCCTCCTTTTCTGCTTTGTAGCCGGCCTTGCATTCACATTTTACGGCGTTTTCAAATTCTTCTTTGCTATCATCTGCAGCACAGACTAAATTTTTGTCTGGAACGCATTCGTCTACACATTTTACTAGTTGAAAAAAATAAATTTGAATTTAGATTAATGGTTTTAGAAGGAAGATGTAGGGTAAGGTTTACTTGAGCATTTTGGCCCATAATTGTCTTCTTTGCATTTGCATATTTCTGTGCGATCTTTGTCTTTGTCTTTCACGTCACATGTCCCACCATTTTCACAGAATTGTAGATCTTGGCACACTTCTAAACACACAGTTCAGAAACAAAAATTAATTCCGTCACTATATTTTAGTGCAAAATGTAATTTTACTTTTATGGCATCCTTCCTCGATCTTGTCAGTTTTTATTGGTTCGTATGTTTTATCTAAGCACACACACTCAAAAGCATTCTCAGTTGTTGGTTCGACTGAAGTTGCTTTGCAGTCCAGTTTCAAGTTGTTTGGGCATTTGGTCTTGCATTCAACTGAAAAAATAAAATTAAGAAAAATGTTAATTTATTTGGAAGGAAAAATTACTCACCTTCACACTTGGGGCCAAAAAAAGTTTGGTTACATTCACAAACGGCAGGATCTGGATGTTTATCGAGACATTTCCCATTTTTTCCACACTGGTCTGGTTTGCACTGACCTTGAAAAGAAGAGAAATTAATCAATCATAAAGTAATTTCTTAATATTCTCATCATCATTACTTTCTCTGCATCCCTTATTTATGTTGTTTTTATCCAATTGTACAAAGTCGTCCTTACACTTACAATTGAAACCTTTTGTCTCGGCTTCATTTTTAACGCAGGTTAAATTTAGCTCAGGTTTGCACGTTTTAGTGCAATCGTCTGCAAGCAAATTTTTAAGTTTTTGAGTTTTGAATTCATAGTGCAATAATTCCTAAGAACATACGTTCACAACGATCTCCAAAAATTTTGTCCGGGTCGGTGCATGTACATTTAGCCAACCTATTTTCATCTTTGCACGAACCGTTGGGTAGGCAGGGATCAGGGTTTTTGCAAGGATCTACAAAAATAAAGTTTAGCCTTTTAATCCTGCGATTTGAATTTGATTTGCAGTAGGACGGCTAAATAGATTTCATCATACCCTTGTAACAAGAGCCATCCTTATTGATATCGCCATCGGTTTTGTAATCGTCTGGTGAGCATTTACACGTAACTGATTTCTCGTCCTTTGGATCTGCTACTGCATTGCAGGTTAAATTTCTGTTGCTTGGGCATTTACTTTTACACGTCACTAAACAAGAGTAAAAATATACACTGATCGGGTTTAATCCCTTTTATTCCACTTTATTTACCTCCACAGTTGTGCCCGTAAGTCTCGAGTGGACATTTACATTGATTATTAGGTTCGCATGTTCCTCCGTTCAAGCAACCAACTCCAGGATACTCTTTGCAATCATCTAAAAGTTTGTAAATAAAAATTAAATTAATGACTTTAGCAGTAATGTTTTTGTATTATGGTTTGATAATGTTTCTAAAGTCATGGGTGGGCTACATGGCAATACACTCATGAAGGATCATCACTTGCGAATGTGATGTATGGTATTAAGTTTTAAAGTATGGATGAATAAACCCAAGTTTGTGACGTTGTGGTACGATACCTAATGGGTAACAGCCTTTATAGATGTCCAACGGATCACGTGGTCTGTACTTAGTATCATCGAGACAAGCACATTCCTTTGATGAATCTACATTATGGCATCCCAAATTTTCAGCATTTAGGCAATCTGTTGTACACGATTCTATAAGAAGATAAAGGAGCTGCAGTTTCGAACATAATAAATTAATTTTAAATGTATATTTACTTTCGCACAGCTCTCCATAATTATCAGTAGGGCACACGCATTTACCATCAGATAGACAATAACCTTTATTTCTGCAAAAATGGTCTTTGACGCAAGCTTAAATAAAATGCATGTTATGTATTCTAGAAGAAATTTATCTAAAATGATATTTTTGAGAACTTACTTTTCGATTTGCAGCCCTCGGTTATCTCGCTAGGATTCACTGGTTCAAATTGTGTCGTGTCTATGCATTCGCAAATTCCTTGGCCATTGCTATCTCTCGAACACTTCAAATTAATTTCCGTTTTGCAATCATCTTTGCAAATTTCTGCCAAAAAAAAATGTTTTCTTAGCTACTTCCTGATCTAATTAAAAGCTTATGTCGATTTTACTTTCACAATTGTCTCCAAAAAAGTCGTTCTCGCATATACATGTCCAATCAGTTGTTCGACATTTAGCATTGTTGCAATCTCTGTCTAGTTTGCAATCTATAATATTTACAAAATTAACCGTTTATGACTTATTCTCATCGAAAGTCAGTTTATGTACGATAACCGAAAAAAATCATAATTGCTTATGTTTACTGTATGAAAAAACACTTACTTTTAATTTTGCAAACTTCATTTTCTTTTTCTCGGTAATAGTCATCCTTACAATCACATATGGTATGATCTGGGACAGTTTTGTCTTCTCGGCATTTTAGATGGTTATCACTACATTCATCTATACAACTCTCTGGGAAATTAGAAGAATTATATACCTCAACTTTTTAAAAAAACTAAAACATTGTCATAAGTACTTACTGTCACAAAGTTCTCCAAAATGTGTACCGTCAGTACATTCACATTTGCCACTGTTGCATACACCCCCTGGTTTGCAGTCAGCATTACCTGGGCACTTTTCTGTAATCGAAAAAACGTCTCTTACAACATTTAATTTTAATAAACGTATTAACCTTTAACTTTTAGTGTTTTGCTCTAAGTAAAAAAGCATTATTTCAATAGTACTTTCCTATAGACGCCCATACTGTTTTAGTTCAAATTTTAGTTTTAAATTAATTTAAAACGACTTACGTCCATGAGTAGTATAAATTAACACCGCACAGATGAAAATTGCTTGTAACAAAAACCGTCGCCTTTCTCTTTCCATTTTAAAAGTTGCAGCACCCGAATTACTCCTTTTCGCCTGTATTCCTTTGTGCGGAATAAGCTCGTAATCACTCGCACTTGACGATCATTTATCACTCTTGTCGTCGTCATACGAAATCATAGCGACTATTTTATTTATCTCGAAAGTATTTACCTTCTGTTTTTTGATTATTTAAGGACTTTGTTCGGTTAATCGATATTTCAAAATTTGAACGACACTATTATAACACAAAATTTTTTTATTTTATAACAATCTTGTGTGTAATTCATTTTTTTGTGAAACCATCAATCAATAGAAAATTTACAGATAGTTATCTCTGCCCTATCCCAAAAATGTACATGATGTAAAAAATAGTTATATCGTCATGGTTTCTTGTATAGTTTATTTCATTTTATGGGATTTAACGTGTGAATACCCATTTTATAATGATTGTACCATAAAACGATTAAATTTTTATGGTATAAATCAAAATAAAATCCAAGATTTTTTTTAAAATCTTAAAATCTACAATATTATTATAATGTTAAACTAATGAATTTGGATTTACTAAATCAGTAATAAGAATTTTAAGTAGGGTGCTTGTGTTTGTTTAGAAATAAAAGTTGTGTAATTGTTTTGTTAAAGTGTGAAGTGTGTATCATAAGTTGTGAAAACAATTTATTAGTCAAATTAATTAGTTCTTAGGGTGTGGAGTACCAAACGTTTTATTGCAGTGAATCATTGATTAAACATATTACAGCAATATCTCAAATTTTAGGCAAAAGATCGATTGTAGCCACGTTCTTATCTTATGTAATAACCAATAAGGTAACTTCAATCAGCGAAGTAAATACCAGACGGTCACGAGAAAAATTTTAAAAATTAAAGCTAGGTTTCCACTTGTGTTTCCACTAGAAGCAACGCAACGAAAACGCAACTGCTGCAGTGTTTCCAACAGGATTTTTTATAACTTTTACTATTTGGAAGTTCATTGTTA
>JAQFZO010001724.1:0-14572 GCA_034695885.1 Geophilus flavus
ATTTTTTGATCGAATTATTTCAATTTTCTGATTTATTTTTTAATTTTTGGTCAAAATATTCAATTTTCCATTGAATATTCAATTTTTTATCGTAGATATTTTGCAAACGAATTTTAAATTGTTGACAACTTTTCGAGATTGTCGGAATCCTTCTCGAACGATGTTTTTAACGGTTTTCGACGTTTGTTACTTTCATCCGTTCGACTCTAGATCGAAAGAATTTTTTTCTTTTGGTTCATTATTACGAATTTCTTCAATTTTCTACGTTTTTTTTTTTCGGAAAAATTTAATTTTCTGAATATTTTTTAAAGAAAAGGGGTAATTTTTTCCATTTTTTGATCGAAAAGTTCAACGATTTTCAAAATTTTTAGAGCGCGAAATTCAAAAATTTAAAAATCAGAAAATTGAGAAAATATTGGGAAATTGAATTTTTGGATAAAAATTTTGAAAAAATTTGAATATTTGATCTAAAAATATCGGAAAATTGACATTTTCGATCAAAAATTTTAAAAAATCAGAAAATGTAAAAAATTTAATCAAAAAATATTGGAAAAATGAATTTTTCGATCAGAAATTTTAAAAAAAAAATTAGAAAATCTAAAAAAGTCAGAAATAATCAAAAATTGAATATTTCCATCCAAAATTTAAAAAATTTGATCAAAAAAAATTGAGAAAATTGAATTTCTTGATAAAAATTTTGAAAAAACTGAATATTCGATCAAAAAATATTGGACGTTTGAATTTTTCCATCAACAATTTTAAAAATCAGAAAATAGAAAAAATTCCATCAAAAATTATTGGAAAATTGAATTTCTTGAAAAAAATTTTGTAAAAAATTGAATATTCAATGGAAAATTGAATATTTTGATCAAAAATTAAAAAATAAATCAGAAAATTGAAATAATTCGATCAAAAAATGTCAGAAAAATCAGAAAATTGATTTTTCGATCAAAAATATAAAAGAAATCAGAAAATTGAAAAAATTCGGTGAAAAAATATCAGAAAATTAAATTATTGAATATTCGATCAAAAAATATCAGAAAATTGAATTTCTTGATAAATATTTTGAAAAAACTGAATTTTCGATCAAAATTTTTAAAAACTTAGAAAATTAAAAAAATTGGATCAAAAATTATTGGAAAATTGAATTTTTCGATCAAAAATTTAAAAGAAATCAGAAAATTGAAAAAAATTCGATCAAAAAATATCAGAAAATTGAAAAATATTCGATCAAAAATTTTAAAAAACAAAATTGAAAAAAATTCGTCAAAAATTAAAAAAAAAACAGAAAATTGAAAAAATTCGATTAAAAAATATCAGAAAATTGAATTTCTTGATAAATACTTTGAAAAAATTGAATTTTGGATCAAAATTTTTTAAAAATCAGAAAATTAAAAAAAATTCGATCAAAACACATGAGAAAAATCAGAAAATTGAATTTTTCAATCAAAAATTTAAAAAAACCAGAAAATTTAAAAAATTTGCTTAAAAATATCGGAAAATTGAATTTCTTAATAAATATTTTGAAAAACTGAATTTTCGATCAAAATTTATAAAAAATCAGAAAATTTAAAAAAATTCGATCAAAAAATATCAGAAAATTGAATTTTTCAATCAAAAATTTAAAAAAACCAGAAAATTTTAAAAATTCGATCAAAAATATCGGAAAAAGTGAATTTTTCAATCAAAAATTTAAAAAAACTAGAAAATTTAAAAAATTCGATCAAAAAACAATCTAAAAATAAAAACTTTCATCCCGACAGCAATTCGTTACAACGAGGTCCGACCTCTACAGAAATCTTTCATGGAAAAAAAAAAAAAAAAAGTCGTTTTAGAACCTAAGAAAAAAAAAAAAAAAAAATTTGTAAACAACAAAAATCCTAATTTTTTTCTCTAAAACGATGTGCAATTGAATTTCAGTAGAAACTTTATGCGAAGAAAAAACCTTGCAAACATTCCATGGCATTTGTAATGAAGAAATTGGTTGTAGGGAGGGTGGGGGAATCGAAGATGTTGAAAAGTCGTCAAAATTTGACCGCCAACTTCGTACTAATGAGCATTCTGATGATGCCAATTTGCCATTAATAGTTGAAATTGATGACGTCACCCGCACTGATCTCGATGCAGACAGTGTTCAGAAGACGAAACAGCAACCGGACACCCAACAGGATCAACCGGAACAACAAAAAGACGACGGCAGCTGCGCAAAGACGGCCACAGACGGCGCTGTGGACGAGAAATCGGAGAAATCTGCGGCGGCGGCGGCCGTAAACTCGGATTCCAAGGATTCCGGTGGGAATATTGATAACAACGATGTTAAAAAATGTTCCGGGATGTCGGAAGAAGGACATTCTGCGCATGCGCATGGTCGTGAGGAGAAAATAGCCGTTTCGAAGGATAAGGAGAAGGAAAAGACGGAAACGGAGACACCTGGTGGTGGCGATGGGGATAAAAACAACGTGGCGGCGTCGTCGTCGTCGGTTGCGGTGGTGAAAAGTGAGAAAAAGGAAAATGGCGAAAAGCCTGGTTCGCCGAATAGCAAGACCAAGAGGTTTGTTATTCTAATTGTTGTCAGAAATTGTATTGGTCACACATGATTAGTCCACGAGGATTTGAAGATTTTGGAGATTTTTTTATGTTGGGTTGATGATGGAAACGAACGACGCGTTGGATTTATACTGGACCGAAGAAATGACCAGCCGGCGACGGAGAAGATTTTTTTTGTTTTTTTTTTTTGATTTTTTGTTTGTTTTTTTTGGTTTTTTTGATTTTTTACTGGATGTTTTAAGGTAGTTGATTGAAATTTATTTATTTTTTGATTTTTTTGATTTTTTTTGGTTTTTTTAAGAGATGAAAAAATGATTTTTGATGAATTTTTGATTTTTTGTTTGGTTGGTACTAATATTATTTATTGCGTTTGAAATATTTCAGCAGCACCGCGGGAAAAGGGAAAGTCGCAAGTAAGGATGATAAAGGTAATATGAGGGGAAATTTGATGTATTTTTGAATTTTTTTGGAAGAAAATTTAATGAATTTTCAATTTTTTTGGATTTTTAAAGAAAATTTGAAGTTGGAGTTGGAGTATTTTTTTACTAATTTTTGAATTTTTATGATTTTTTTAAAGAAAATTGATGTATTTTGAATTTTTTTAATTGATTTTTGGATTTTCTAAAAAAAAAATTGATGAATTTCCAATTTTTCATTAATTTTTTTGAATGTTTTTAGATTTTCTTAAGAAAATTTTATGAATTTTCAATTTTTTGATTTTTTAAAGATAATTCGATAAATTTTGGATTTTTATGATTTTTTTAAAGATAATTCGATAAATTTTGGATTTATTCATTAAATTTTTGAATTTTTTTGATTTTCTTTAAAAAATTGGATGAATTTTGGATTTTTTAAAGAAATTTGATAATTTTGGATTTTTTTCATTGATTTTTTTGAATTGTTCACATTTTTTTAAGAAAATTTGAATTTTGAATTTTTTACATTTTTTTTAAAACAAAATTTTATGAAGTTTAAATTTTATAAACTAATTTTTGGATTTTTTTTAAGAAAATTTGATGAATTTTGAATTTTTTCGTTTTTTAAAGAAAATTCAATAAATTTTTTGGTTTTTTGGGATTTTCTTGAGAAAATTTGGTCAATGTTCAATTTTTCATTAAATTTTTGGATATTCATAAGAAAATTTGATCAATTTTCAATTTTTGGAATTTTTAAAGAAAAATTGATAAATTTTGGATTTTTATGATTTTTTAAAGAAAATTTGATGAGTTTTTGATTTTTTAAATTTTTAAGAATATTTGATGAATTTTCTATTTTTTCATTAATTTTAAGAACTTTGGAATTTCTTAAAATTTTTGAATTTTTAAAGAAAATTCCATGAATTTTCGATTTTTTTCGATTTTTTTAAAGAAAATTTGATGATTTTTCGATTTTTTCGATTTTTTCAAGAAAATTTGATGAATTTTCGATTTTTTCGATTTTTTAAAGAAAATTCGATTTTTTCGATTTTTTTAAACATTTAATGAATTTTCGTTTTGTTTTTTTAAAGATAATTTGATGAATTTTTGATTTTTTTCATTAAATTTTTGAATTTTTTAGATTTTCTTAAGAAAATTTGATGAATTTTCGATTTTTTCGGATTTTTTAATTATTTTTAACTAATTTCTCCATTTTTATCATTTTTCTCTAGATAAAAAGACGAGAGTTTCTCCTTCGAGTAGTCGAAATTTGTGGGTGAGTGGTTTATCATCGACAACACGTGCGACTGATTTGAAGACAGTTTTCAGTAAATATGGAAAAGTATAAAAAAATTTCACCAAACGATTTATTTTTTCATTTTGACCGAAATTTTGTTTGCAAATTTGTTTAGGTGCTCGGAGCTAAGGTCGTGACCAATGCGCGCACGCCCGGAACCAGATGTTACGGGTTTGTGACCATGGCTTCGAGCGAGGAAGCCACTAAATGCATCCAACATTTGCATAAAACCGAATTGCACGGTCGAATGATATCCGTCGAAAAAGTAAAAGAAGAAAAATTTATTTCTGAAAAATATTTTTTTTTTGATTTTGTTTAAAAAAAAAATTTCTTAAAAAGTATGTCACGACTCTAGAACGACATAATCATTTTCTTTCGGTTCGTCATTACGTGCGTAATAACGAAATATTCTCAATTTTCTAATTTTTATTTTTATGGAAAATTGAATTTTCTGAATGTTTTTTTCAATTTTCTGAATTATTTGATCGAAAAATCCAACGATTTTCAAATTTTTTCGAGCGCGAAATTCAAATATGAGAAAATTGAAAAAAATTGTCGGAGAATTGAATTTTTTGCTCGAAAATTTTTGAAAAAATTGAATATTCATCTAAAAATATCAGAAAATTCATTTTTTGATCGAAAATTTAAAAAAATCAGAAAATTGAAAAAATTCAATCAAAAAATATCGGAAATTGAATTTTTTGTGGAAAAAATATGAGAAAAAATCAGAAAATTGAAATTTTCGATCAAAAATTTAAAAAAAAAATCAGAAAATTTAAAAAAATCGATTAGAAAATATCAAAATTGAATTTATTGATTAAAATTGCGAAAAAAATGGAATATTCGATGGGAAATTGAATTTTTCAATCAAAAATTTTAAAAATTCGGAGAGTTGAGAAACTTAGATCAAAAACTATCAGAAAAGTAAATAATTGAATATTCGATCAAAAAAATATCCGAAATTTGAATTTGTTGATAAATATTTTTGAAAAACTGAATTTTCGATCAAAATTTCTTAAAAAGTATGTCACGTGAGATAAAACAGCTTTTGGATAGGGCTGGGACTCGATTTTGGTCGATTAATCCCGATATTTTAGTCGATTAATCGATAATTTCATTGGTAGAAAAAAAAAAGTTGATTAAAAATATTAAAAATCCAAAAAAAATAATTGGTCAAAAAATTTTGGTCAAATTGCTTAAAAAAAAAAAAGTGGTCAAATTGGGCAAAAAAAAATTTTGTCAAATTGGTGAAAAAAAAAATTTGGTCAAAAAACATTGGTCAAAATTTAAATGCATCCAACATTTGCTTAAAACCGAATTGCACGGTCGCATGATATCCGTGGAAAAAGTAAAAGAAGAAAAATTAATTTTTTGATTGATTTTGTTTTTAAAAAATTTATAGATTTCTTAAAAAGTCACGTGAGATAAAATAATTTTTGGATAGGGCTGGGACTAGATTAAAATTTTTGGTCGATTAATCTCGATATTTTTAATCGATAGTAGAAAAAATGTTGATTGAAAATAATAAAAATCCAAAAAAATTAATTGGTCAAAAAAAATTTGGTCCAATTGGTCAAAAAAAATTGGTCCAATTGGTCAAAAAAAGATTTGGTGAAAAAAATTTTGGTCCAATTGGTCAAAAAAATTTGGGTTAAATTGATGAAAAAGAGAATATGGTCAAAATTTAAGAAATTCAAACCAATTGCTAAAGGGGAAATCGATTGAAGTGGGGTAGTTCGATGGAAATCAGTTTTCTATTCTTCTATTTTTTTCTATTCATTTAAACTAGGGCTGGCAATAGATTAAAATTTTTGATCGATTAATCACAATATTTTAATTGATTAATCGATTGATTAATCGAATGGAAATCGAGTTTTCATCGGTTGACAAAGTTGTTTCGATTGGCCCAAAAAGTTACAAAGTACATTTTTTTAAAGAGAAAACGTTATTTTAGCCTTTAGTATTTTTACAATTTTTATTTTTAGTTTATATTTATGAAAAAATAAATTTGTATGGCAATAATTTATTTATTTTTCTCAGTGTTTAACCATGATTTTTAACCGCCATTTTGAAACGATTAATTAGATTAATCGAAATTTTAACCGATTAAGACTTTAATCGATTAATCGGTTGATTAACCAACAAAATTGCCAGCCCTAATTTAAACTTCAACATTTTGACCAATGTTGATTGATTAAATTTTGGCGCCATTTTGAATTTGATTAATCGATTATGCAAAATTTTAATTGATTAATCGTTTGATTAATTGACTAAAGTCCCAGAACTAATTTTGAATGGGGTTTTTGGATCCCATCACGAGATTTTCGTGAATGTTAGACTCCCTGGGTTTTTATTTTAAAAAAAATCAAAAATCATTATTTTTTTGATTTAAATCAAAATTTACAGAAATTATTTGGAATATGCGAGATATGCAGGAAAACTCTAAAAAAATAACATTTATATTATTAATATTCCAGTAAATTATTCTTTTGCTTCAGTCACATTCTTATTTAAAACTTTTAAAAGAAAACCCAATTTTGCTCCCACACCGAACGAAAATCAGTTGAAATGATGTTCAAAATGGCAAAAATTTTTAAGTCAAAATAAACGATATCTTTAAAAGTATGTCACGTGACATAAAATAGCTTAAAATAGTTTTTGGACGTGGAAATCTGTAGAAAATCGATAGAAATTGACCGAAAATGGCGATTTTAATCGATATTATTTTAAAAATTGATTTAAATTTCAAACAATTTGATCAATCTGTTTCTGTCGAATTAATTTTTTTTTTGGATTTATTTTATTTTAATCAACTTTTTCTAGTCGATGAAATTAACGATTAAAATATCGTGAATAATCGACCAAAAATTTTAATCGAGTCCCAGCCCTAATTTGATTACGTGAAGTAGCTATTTGAGCCATTTTATCTCAAGTGAAATACTTTTTTAAAAAAACCGAATTAAATCGATTTGTTAAATTGTGAAAACTCGTCGAAATCGAGTGATAAATGATGAAAACTTGATTTTGAAGAGTGAAAAATGATGAAAATTCGATTTTGACGAGTGAAAAAGGATAAAAACTCGATTTTGACGAGTGAAAAATGATAAAAATTCGTAAGTCGAGTAAATATTAATGAAAACTCGTCAAAATCGAGTGAAAAGTGATGAAAATTCGTCAAAATTGAGTTGTAAACTCGTCAAATCGAGTGAAAAATTACGAAAAGTCGTCAAAATTGACCAAAAATTTTAATCGAGTCCCACCCGTTAATATGATCACGTGAAGCAGCTATTGAGCCATTTTATCTCACTTAACATACCTTTTTTTTAAAAAATCCGAAATTTTCAGAAAAAAAATTCGAAATATCAAGAAAATTTCAAAGAAATTTGAAAATTTCCTGAAAAATAGGAAAATTCTGGGAAATTTCAAACAAACAAAAAAAAAAAATGGAAATTTCAAATAATTGCGACAAAAAATATAAAAATCGTAATAATTTAAAAAAAAAAATATATATATATCGTGATTAATCAAATCCCAGCCCTAATTTGATCACGTGAAGCGGCTATTGAGCCATTTTATCTCACTTAACATACCTTTTTTAAAAAAAATTCGCAATTTCCAGAAAATTGCAGTAAATTTCCGGAAAAAAAATTCGAAATATCAAGAAAATTTTAAAGAAATTTGAAAATTTCCAGAAAAATGGGAAAATTCTAGGAAATTTCAAAAAAAAAAAAACGAAAATTTCGGGAAATTTTAAACAAAAAAAAAAATGGAAAATTTCAAATAATTGCGACAAAAACAAATTCGAAATATCAAGAAAATTTTAAAGAAATTTGAAAATTTCCAGAAAAATTGGAAAATTCTAGGAAATTTCAAAAAAAAAAACGAAAATTTCGGGAAATTTCAAACAAACAAAAAAAAAAAATTCGAAAATTCCAAGTAATTGCGACAAAAAAATATAAAAATCGTAATAATTTAAAAAAAAAAAAAAGATATCGTAATTAATCAAATCCCAGCCTTAATTTGATCACGTGAAGCAGCTATTTTATCTCACGTGACATACTTTTTAAAAAAATCTGAAATTTCCAGAAAATTGCAGTAAATTTCCGGGAAAAAGAAATCGAAATATCAAGAAAATTTCAAAAAAAATTGAAAATTTCCAGAAAAATAGTAAAATTCTAGAAAATTTCAAAAAAAAAATTCGAAAATTTCGGGAAATTTCAATTTCCAGAAAATTACAGTAAATTTCCGGAAAAAAAAATCGAAATATCAAGAAAATTTGAAAAAAATTTGAAAATTTCCAGAAAAATAGGAAATTTCTAGGAAATTTTTTTAAAAAAAACTGAATTTTTATATTTAAAAAAAAAAAACAACACATCCAAAATTTAGAAACAAACAATTTATTTATTTAATAAATAAATTAATTAATTAATTAATTAAAATAATAAAATTCCAGTTCAATTGTGAGTACCCGTAAATCATGCACGAGGTACGATATATTTTTTTAAAAAAGTACTAAAAATACTAATAAAATAAAATTTTAAAATTTTAAAAAGTCGTTTAAAATCCCAGAAATCTTTCAAGATCCTTTGAAATTTTTGAAAATCTTAAGAAAATCGGTTCCGAGATTATCCGAGGGGTCCGAAATTCACGAAAATCTTGTCGTTGGGGTCCAAAAATTCCCTGAAAATCCTAAATCTTGTACAATAAATTCTGTATACATTTTTCAAAATTCCAGAAATCATTCAAAATCGTTCAAAATCTTACTAAAATCCTTACAAAAAATTTTAAAATTTTAAAATCTCGTCGACAAATATCTCGAATGTCCGAGTTTCACGAAAATCTAGTCGTTAGGGTCCAAAAATCCGATAAAACTTCCTAATTTTTAATCCCAAAATCACTATAAAATTCCTTAAAATCTTTCAAAATCCCAAAAATCTTTCAAAAAATCTTACCAAAATCCTTATAAAAATTTTTAAAATCGCCCCTTAATATAATGAGTTAATGACGTATAGCACAAATGAACCGGAAGTAAAAAAATTTTCACCCATGATGTCACTCACTTATAAAGGTAGCCATTATGCGTTCTGAGGTTCGTAATGAAGTAATTATGCAGTAAATCCAACTTCTTCTCCTTCTCAGCTTCGTCGATTATCGGACAATTCATTTCGAGCATAAGCATCTTGATTTTTCCGCCTTCCCACATCTTCCAGAAATATCTCGGAACATAAAACATAACGGCCTGAAGAAACAGCATAAACGCCACCCATTGATAGTATTTATGGTAAACGACCTCTTCGTCCCTTCGTTTTGTGCCTATTCCGTGATAGGGAACGTCTTCACCAACTTCTTTATCGAAGGCAGATGGAATGGAATGAGTTCCGTTCACCCAACAGAACTGATTGATCACTTTGGCAAGACCGTCGTCACTACCGGAAGTCAACAAACAAGTAATCGGTTCGCCGATGTTTTCTCGGCTGGTGGCGATAATGACGAAAGCGATGAGGACGACAACGGTGAATTTGTAGTGAAGTCGGAATGCATGGTTGTCGATGGTGGTGCAGTTGATTTTAGGAAGGACGAGAGACTTGAGACCGTCGAAAATGAACATCTTGGAATGCTGGAAAAGAAGAAGAATTGTTGAAAATGTTATACATCGAAGTGAGGGTTTGATTGAAAGTGGGTTATTCACAAAATCGACGTTTTAATGACTCTTGCACTCGTTTTTAATGTTTCCCCACTCGTAATTAATAAATTTCACCTTTTAGTAATTTGACTTTTAAAACGTTATCATTTGGTTTGTCCTTCATTTTAAACTGGAAATTTATTTTCGTACTGAAAATTTAGTGCCTGAAATTAATGTATGTATATTAAATAACAACACTAATTGTATAATGCCATCAGTTGGTATAAAATGTAATGTAAAATCTGTTGGCAATAACAGTAAATATTTCCCAATATTAGAAAGGCATAAACATTTATTGACCTTTAATAAAATATATTTTACAATATTTTTAAAGTTTTAGTTAATTGTACAATGTTTTAAAACAGTTTTACATTTTTTTCACTGATAAAGTACGGTACCAAAACACACATTTGCAATTTATAATAACTGACGTAAAGAATTGAATGCTCACTATTTCCCGTATTTACGAGGCAACAGTGATTCGGTAGAGAAAGTTTTAAAAACGTAATTCAAACCCCATAAAATCAAGTTCCCACGATCGTTATCCTGAAGCTTCTCTGGCATAAGTTTTTTACTGACTTTACAAGCCATACGTCTGATTTCTTCTGACTTTGATTCACTTGCAACATCAATAAGTTCGTATATGGAATTAAAATCGATCAAATGCAAACTGCTGGGGTCCATAATGCAGCAAATGTCACTGAAGAATAAAAATGTCATACGGTTTATCAACTGTACAGTCACTTTTACACATTCAATCACTCACTAAAGTTCTTCAAGGCACCGTGGAATAAAATTTGTCATGTAATTCCCGCAATGTTTAACAACTTCGCTGATTGCGTGAATTATGGTCGCAATAATCGGTAGAACTGTTTGAGTTAAAGCTTAAAAAAAATACAATAAAAATATTGAAAATAAACTAATTTTTGCGTTATTTGTATACCAAAATGACTTTTCTCGTTGAACTCTAAATTTTCAAACACACTTCTAAGTGTTTTGAGAATGTTTCGGTGAAATTCGGTTTCAAAATGCAAAAATTCGGGCTGAAAAATAAGAGATTCATAAGTCAAAACGTGTTTGGATTAAGGTACGGTACGATGAAAATAGAATCGTTACGCTTGCGACACGAATTTCGTCGACTTCTTCTTGTAACGCCTTAATACAATCGAAGATGCACGGTAAATAGACCGTAAATATTGGCCCAAGAGCCATAGCAAAATCTCCGAGAACTAATAAAATTTCGTTTTTGATATTTATGCTGACAGCCTTGGACTTGAATTAAAAAAGATTGATTTGAATTTTGTCGTTTTCTTGATTATAAATCGCATTTTTTCTTACTGCTAATTTTGCTAGTAGAAATTGAATTATTTCCTCGCAATGCGGAGATATTTGAATCCCGATAACGCAACATATTTCGCTTATCAAATCAAGAGCAGATTTCATCTTGGAAAAAAATATTTGTGACCGTTGATGAGAATCACTGGAAAGTTAACTTAATTTAATCTTACGTCTCTCAAAAGTAACGTCATAATAAAAGGTTTAAACGGCTCCATGTATTTAGCGAATTTCTCCCCTAATTCTGCATTTAGTGAGAAGATAGAAATTTTTAAATAATAAATAATGTGTACGGTACTTAACTACCGTACCCCTGATAAGTGTTGAAATTACAGCAACAACTCTGATGTCTAATGCCGTAGCGCTGTTATTATTGATGATCAAAACAGCAAGAATCATGTGACAAGTTTGAAAAACAATTTCACTTGACACGTGCCTCATAAAATTCTACAAAGAAGAGGGAAAGGAGGAAATTTAGCAAAGACAAGCCTAAAGAGGTTTGCTAGAAAAGTATTGCAGGAAAGCAAAAATAATTTTTAATAATAATAATTTACCTCCAAGCAGTCATGCAAGTAAACCAAGCTATCTCCGGCATGAGTCTGTATGGCACAAGGTCGAAAATGTTGCATGATTGCTAAAGCAATTTTGTGGATTGCAAAGTAACTTTTCTGTAAATAAAATATATAGTTATTGTTAAATTTTATTTAATTCTCCCTAGTATCGTGCATGAGGTTCATTTGCACCCAAAGGCTTTTGGATATGGGAAATATTTTAATCTCAATAAAATAATTTTTTTCTGTCAATAAACTATCTTTCTGTGAAATCCCTGAGAGAACATGTTAGCTTCTCCAAATGCAGAAGAAGTTGGTGCTAACAGATAGTTTTTTTTAGCCAGAGGACACTCCAAAAGCATAAACTGAAAAAGAACAAGCCCTCTTCACTTACATGCTCTAGGTCTAAAGAGCAATAAATTAATAAGGTCTCTGTAGTATCGCACAGCTGACTACACACAACCACGTGCTTCTGGGTTCACACAATGTACTCCCCGGACGAACCGGTCATTTATTACGTTAATCACTCGTCATTGCAGTGAAGCGCCGTGTGGTGCTTCACTGTACAACACTACAGTCTCGAGTAAGATCTAGTCATCAGCCTCGTTATCAGCTATATTTCGTCAACAACCAATCAGAAGCACGTGAATTTATGGCGTCATGCAATGCTTTTCCTTTGCGGAAATTCATAGCCACAGCCTGGATCATGCCATGCATGATCCTGGCTGTGGCTTTTTCAATCAGGTACTAGCAAGGTTAATTATCTTTAAATTTACCCTTCGATTTTTTCCTGCTACATAGTACAAAGCAGAAGAAGCATTCTTATGCAAGCGACTACTCCCATGTGATCTATGCAAAAAAAGAAAATAATCATCATTTAAGAGCAATACTATGACATGGCATTAAAAACACACTCGATACCTGTTTATTAATTCGATCAATTTCTCCACGATTTCTTCAAAATATTCAGAGTGCGCCTCCACATGTACTACTGCCAAACATCCAATCGCCTGTAAATAACTCCTGTTGCATCATCACAAGGTTAATATACAACACAACATTCATACTTCACAAACGTTAACCGCCACTTCGTTGCTATCGCCCAATCCCATGACCAAGGCTGGCAAAAGGATTTGGTTGGATGCCATCATTTTCGCGTTACCGTTGATACACATCTTCGCTACCGTGTACGCTGCTGCAGCCCTGACTTTAACTTGCTCGTCCTGTAACATTATTTGCACAAACATGGGCAGAAAATTTTCCAACAGATTCGCTTCGGCAACGACTACAGCACCTGAAATTACATTTTCCAAAATTTAAAACCTAAGATTTTTTTTATTATCAAATTTCACGTACTTAATGCAGACACTGCAGCGTTGCGATGTCTCCAATCGGATTTGTCGATATTTTTCATTCCAAAATCCACTATGAATTTTGAAACGTTCGAATGACAGCAGCAAGTGACCAATTCCCGTAAGAAAGCAACGAACAAGTCCCAACACATGTCGGTTTTGTTGTTTTCTTCATCCATTAAATTTTCAGACGATTTTTCGTATCGTGAAAGAACCTCCATGAATAATGGCATGAGGAAAGTCAAAGCTTTGTTCGTGTAAAACACGTTTTTGCAACAGACTTCTACTGAAGGAAAATGTTTATCTTGTGCCTTCGTAAAGAATAAGATAACTTACAAAAACACATGACCGAATTTATTTAAATGTTTACTGTACTTTTAAGCGGTATTCGATGTTGCATAACTCCCGAAAGAATCCAATGGCTTCCAATCGGACGATTTTGTCCCGATGTTTCAAAGATTCGGCTGCCATCTAGAAAGAAAGAGGAAAAGTAAATAATTTTAAATTTAAAACTGACAACTTAGGCTCGAATCATTTAGTCTCACAGTAAAAATCCGTGGATCCATGTACTTGTCGATGAAATATTGTGAGGAAATTGCCTTTAAACATCGAAGAGATGCCACTTTGACAGCAGGGTTTACAGAGTTACCTATTTCGCAGACCACTTGCATTATTAGTTCTTTCTCTGATTCGTTTTCGAAATTATCAGTGAACAGTTCCATCGAATTCTTCAACGTATTTGTAGCTGCCACAACAACTCGATCGCTAATTTTTTTTATATGATCATGAAAATATATATTTTAAAACTTAATATTAACTCCAACTTAATATCCTTCATTCCGATCCAAATTGCTTTCAGAATCGCATTTGAATTATCCGTCAGGTGATGTCTTGCACTGCAACTCTAAATGTAGAGGCATGATATATATTGGTATATAGTAATTTTGAATTATAATTTAATTGTACCAAATCTAGACTCAATCCGCTGATGCACTGAAGCGATGCTTCTTTCAACTCGACAATACTTTTGCAATTGGTAACATTCTTAGTCAATATTTTTATCAAATCACACCATTCGTTTTCGGGGAATTCTATACTCGCTATTGCCATAACGCACATTATAGCGGGACATGGGTAACTTCCGTCCACGATACTCAAACTTGCAAGAATCTGATGTGTTCAATAAATAAATTTATTAGTTAAATAAATATTATATATTAACCAACGTTATCTTTGATCCATTTTCGAATGTCCGGATTAAGTGCGAACCATCGGTCGTCTAATTCCTGTTGTTGACTTTCACCTTCCACAGCTACGAGTTCACGACGAAAATGATTTGCTGCCGCACTGCGAGACTCGATCGAATTCCATCGTTGGGACAAAATGTTTGA